>JNHW02000111.1:0-36570 GCA_001691775.3 Amanita inopinata Kibby_2008
CAAAGAGGAAGAAGAAAAAAAGAGATCCCCCGACGACACAAGCCTGTAGTGCAGTAGCAAGGTCATCGCGCCCTCGTGTTGCAAGCAGAGCACAAGGGACTGGGGCGGCAAAAATTAGATAACCAAATAATGGAGGCGGTGCCTCCATAATAGTGGTTAAACTATTAAGAACAGATACTACACTTGATCTAAGCCAATAGGCCAGAGTGGTAAAGAATCACGGTGGGTGCAACAAAGCTTATATACTTTTTGACGTGCGCACGGACCATGCAAATGTGATCCCAACGGCCCGCCGAGTCACTGGCACGTCGGCATTGCGTGAGCCAGTTCGGATGTCGGCATCCGCCCATACCCGGGCCCGTATGTTTCCTGGTCGATAGTGTGCACTGGTGAGTATCCGACATTTCTGACAGTAACTTCTAGTGGGTATATATATCCTTCAATCGTACAGGCTCTACTTCTATAGGAGAACAACAATGCTCGTACGGAAAACCTTTGACTGGCGCCCAGCGTTCAAACCATTTCACAAACCCTCCGATAAACCGATACCAAGCCCCTCGACACAACCGAAAGCACTGCGGGTCCTTTTGGAGGTCCACTTTCAGTCATACCTGCTTGTATGAGGGGATCCAGCCACATCGGCATACAAAACGTAAACCACGTCAAAACCCAAATGTAACCGAGGAAGTTCCAACATCTCCAGTGTGATCGCACGTTTGCCTTTAGTATCTGGTTGGCGTACCGGATGACCATGTCCTCCATAAATATCGCCACCGGTTGAAGCATAAAGAAGCTCATGGCGCCGCCACCGCTAGGTGTACCGGGCACAACATCGGCATATCTATCTCCATCTTCGCCGCACCAGTGACACCACCGGTATGACCATTGCCAAGAAACTGTACCACTATACAACGCATAGTCAATCCCAGAGTGAATCAGTCCAGAGATGAGGAATGCCGTAACCAGTCGGACGTAGAATGCGATGGTGCCTCTTTTTAGCGCGAGTACATCTTCGGCGACCCATTGTCCATGGACCGTCAGGAACTGCAGAGTGGAGAGGGCCAATTATTTTGAGACAAATTACATGTCCCCTTCGATTGGACAAAACTCACCCGCCGCAATAACTGGTGCCATGTGCGGCTGCGTCAATGAATGCTGGGTAAGTCACCAGTCTGCAAGATATAAATAATAGGACGGCGACTCACCCCCACAACCTTTGAACAGTGTACGGCTCGCTCCAGCTCCCAAACATGGGCGGCCACTCTTCCGGAGTCGACAAACCAACCAACACAGACAACACGCCAAAGACGCGATACAGTCTGTCTATCTGAATATACGTCTGCAATATCCAGCTAAACATGCTGAACCCGCGCCACACCCATCCAAAGGTCGCAATCGACGGTCCCCCCTTCGCATAGCACGGATTCCACCGATTGTGCACCCGCACAGCGTCCAACAGAACCGCATACACCGCAAGTTGTATCAGGTGCGACTTGACAAAGGTCCAGCGAGACGAACACAGCGTCCGAGGAAGCGCCCGTAGCGCGTGGCTCGGTTCGTGCTCCCATCCGATCCCACGAGGGCTAGAAAACAACTGGAAAGCCCAACTTAGCCTCGACCGCCATGCCATCCTATCCGGCGGCACCTCCTGCCCCTTGAAACGTAGCTCCTCCTGCACATCAGTCAACAATACATAGTCTGAGGCAGAGAAAAGTATAGGCAAAGTCACAGATGCAATCGTGCATCCCCTCAGCGGCGAACTATCTCCATTGTTCGTCGACAGCATCAGGTACACCACGATGCCTCCAATGGGCAGGAAGATGAGCGGGCGAGAGCGAGAGGACTTGACGAATAGTGCGAGAAAGTATAGACCAAAAAGTAGTGCGAACAAGAGTACATCCTGTGCCAGAGCTGTCGTCAACATCAGGACATAGACCGACCTCTTTGCTAGGCTTGGTGAGATTCGAAAATGACGAAGCAGGGGTCAACGGCACGTTAAAGACCCATTCAGGGCAGCTTGATAGTCATCAGAATCCTGACCAGGTTTGCTGTAGAGCTTGCTCCCATGAGATCAAAAGCTTACGCTATTCGAGGGGATCGCCTGAGCATGGACCGTTAGCGAACGTCATGAGTCCTCAAAGAATGAGTAAGAACGAAAACGTTTAGCCATGCAGAACCACGCCCCACTGCAGCAGATACATTTCATATCCAAAGGGCCGTTTAGGCGATGTATACGTGACATCTTCGATTCATTCCCATCAGCCTCAAGACGAGCTGTGTCCCAGTGCGAGATAAAGCAGACCGACTGCCCATTCATTACAACCCACAAAAGAAAAAATCCACCTTGCTTCCCCCTAATAATCAGATAGGGAGCTGAAAACTCCTATCGTCAATCTAAAGGCTAGATCGTAACCTTAGACCTCCGAGTTGCTTTTAGAAATGCAACGGAAGTAGCATGGCCAAAAAAAGACGTAAACCCATGCCATAATTAATATTCCCAAGCACTTACGAACCGTGTGGTCGAGGTCTGACCCTCCAATTGGCGACAACGGAGGACTGGTTCATGGCTGATGCGCAAGAAAGAGATTCCTGTCATTTCGTTTTAGGCTAGAGCCACCGAAATAATGGAAGTCCCATAATTAACGCAAACCCAAAGGCTTCGTGCCAGCGCCGCTTTGGAATGCACGTTGCAGCCCTGTATATACTTGTCTTGCATTTTCTCTTTTTTTCTTCTTCTGATTCCAACACGCACATCACATTCATCTGAGAAAACAACGTAAGTTGGTGCAAGCAACCCTCATGCACATAACCACGCCGTATTCTTACCCGGCCGCCTTCAATGGGGCACTCTAAATTCGCAGAGAACGAGACAGCCGTCAACACACCAAACAACCAACCAAGATCCTCCTGTCTTACTTAAGGCAAGGGCGTGGATTCTCCAAAAGTGGCCTTGCAATCACTTCTCATTCGGCGTAGCTCGTAGAAACGTGGCCCACTGACCGAACTTCTCGTCTACAGGTCGAGGAGAGATCGATGGCAGGATTATTAGGTGATGTTATTGCTAAAGTATTAACAGCCATTCCCACTGTATCAAAAGAGCGAGTGAACACCGTCGAATTGTACGTCAGAGAGGGGAGTGGAAAGATCCAGAATAGTAATGAATTTAGACTGCCACGAACGACGCTTTCTTCATGGCTTACAAGCCAATACAGTCAAATCTAGCATTCACGAGCACGGCTCGTGTACCCGGGCTGTATCGTATCTGTTTCTCAAGGAAAGAGACTAAGAGATCGCTGTTCAAGAATAGCTTGCAACCACTTACCTGTCAATTATTTCCTTCATCTCCATGCTATGGATACAGCACGTCTTTTGCATTCCTTCGTGGGTGGCGAATAAGAGGGTATCGTTAGCTCTAGTCTCTAGCTTCTATGATCTATGAAAAACAGGATGACAGTCCATCGTAAACCACAAAGATGATTGCACTGCCTGGAACAGCGCGAGCCACAGTCAGTCCACAACCAGCGTAAAGGCCTTTGAACCCATGAGCAGAATACATCTGCCTCAGTACGGTTGAGAAGGCGGTCCTCGGACGAGCGGATGATACGGGTGAAGGGCAAGACGAGGTGACCGCCGACGGCGACCGCATTCGCAACTCTTCTTTCGTCTGAATAGCGCTCTTCACAGTGTCGGCTGGATACAGTAAGACCGTGCTTACAGCACCTGCCAAACCACCTGCCAGTGCGGATTCCCAAGGCAACAAATCTGCCTTTCCTTTCCTCTGCCTGCTGAGAGCGGTGTTCTGCTGGCGTCGGCGGTCCTGCAACCTAGCAGCAATCCATTCTTTAATAGAGAACCAGACTGTACTTCCGCCTCCCTCCCGCAGCATTGTCCCCGTGTGCCCTAGCCAGAGTCCGCGTAAGCCATGAGCCTTGATGGTTGAGCCCAGTATGGACCATGGACCCTCAAGCTTCCGCCCTCCAGGGACAAGTGAATCTTTCACTGGTGCGAGAGCCCGCGCATCCGATGTAAAGGCCATTGGCTGGCTACGTGAAGGGGCCGCGACTGTTGCAGCAAGTCCATTAACAGAAACACGTGCAGGGAAAATGAGGGTAGGCTTCGACACATGAGCAGCGGATGTCGAATGGCTGCGGGCCGAAGGTGGATCCATGTGAATAGGCATATTCATCATCTGGACTTGCATCCGACATTTCACAAGCTCTATAGGCGTTCTAAAGGGAATACGCCGGCCCAAAAAAAGAAAAGACAAAATGACACAGTCGCATCCAATTTAGAGTCTCGTTTGATACCAAATAACCTAAACACGCACAGAACAGAACTGGCAACGAGACCGGCTCCTCCAGCCGCAAGTGCCAGTTGTGGAAGTGACAGCGGTGGATCATGGCCCATGTTGGTGAAGGAACGTATAACGTTTTGGAAGTAGGAATATGAAAGAAAGAGCGCGGCTGTTTCAGCCATGGCCCCAACAATGGGTGCCGGCAATCCCTGATAATATCCGTCACCGACTTCGTGAATTGCGTCGATGGGAACTGAGCGGACATACCCTGTATAACCCTCTGACACCTTCGTTCTTCCACGTTTTCGCAAGACAATCCAAGGGACCATTGAATCGCACAGGCAAACGATCCGTCGGAAGCAGCAGCTGTGCCTGCAAACGTACTTTGGCAAGATCCATGGGATATTCAAATGTTGCGGCAACCATTCCAGCAATCTATAGGCAGTTGAGCGTCTATATCAATATGAATCCGGACGGTCTAAACTCACACATCCGAATGCTATGTCTTTCGCCGCCGCAGTGGTTGACATTAATGTGCCTGCCGCATCATGGCCAGAGGGTGTTGAGAGATCCAGCTGTACGAAATCGTCCGTCTTCATCGCCGTAGACGACAAGTAATCATCCTCTGTCGAACGATGTTCAGTCATCCATTGCCGTGCCTCCTGGGCTGTGTCTATAATGGTAGTGGTTAAGTGTGATGTGTGACAACCGTGACAAGCATCACGCCTGCGCAATTTGTGAACCGACATAATATATTACAGCTTTGCATTGGGTATTCTTTACGCTACATTCGCTCGAAACAATACAATGTTTAGTTGGGCTTGATGGCAATCTTCAATGCACCGCGGCTGCTCATCTTATCCAACGCTGCTTGGAAGTCCTCAAGCTTGAACACATCCGTAACCATACCCTTCGTCTTGACCTTGCCACTATCGAGGTATGCGACTGCGCGAGGGAAGCAGAAAGTCTGCGAGAAAGACCCGATGATCTGTGGATGGCAGTGAGTACATTTGTACGAGTGCAGTCGAACATCACAAACCTTGATTTCGTCTCCGAATATCTATGATGCCATCCATGTTAAGATCGGGAAAACACAGCAACTGAGTACCATACCTTTGAGGGTGGCCAGTGCACCAGCGCCTTGTTCTCATAGACACCGTAAATCATCAAAGTACCGCCACGCCTCACATAGTTGATACTTTCGTTGGCCAATTTTTCCACACCAGTAGCCTCGACAACAACGTCAAACCCGTACGGGTTGTCTTGCTTCAGCTTCGCCCACTGTGATTCTGGGTTCTGCCTATCTAGCTCAATGTATTCATCCCCGGCCTCAAGTTGTTTGGCAATGTCCATCTTGATACCCTTGTTGGCAGCAATGACCACGCGAGAGGCACCGTTGAGTTTCAACAATTGTGCTAGAATGAGTCCTGTGGGGCCAGCCCCGAGGAGCAGGACCTCAATGCCAACAGGCGGGTTCAACTTGTCGAGGCCATGGACAGCGCATGCGGCCGGTTCAAGCAAAGTGGCCTCCTCGTCCGTGAGGTTCTTGATCTTGTACAGTTTCTTTTGCTGACTATAAAAAATTGGGTATTCAGACGTCGGATTGTCACGATCCTGAATCTACCCACTAGACGACGTATTCAGCGAAGCCACCATCCTGGGTAACACCGCGTGAATTGAAATTCTCGCAGAGCAAGGACTGCCCGCGACGACAGTAGAAGCAGGTATCACACTGTATGTATCATCAGATCACATGTAAATGGATAAGATAAAATCAGTGGCTGTGCAATTGATTATCTTACGGTGATTCCAACGTCCGCGACGCAGCGGTCTCCAATTGAGAAGCCTTGGACGTTTTTGCCCATTTCGACTATGGTACCAACCGCCTCATGTCCAGGAATAAGCTAACATTTAATTAAATATAAACGAAACAGAACACTGCAATACAATGACTTACGGGGAACTTGGAGATGAATTCTCCCTGATATACAGTGGTGAACGTTAGATCATGACAAATTATTGGTAAATTAACAAAGAACCTGGTCTATATGCGCATCAGTACCGCACATACCTGCCGATGTCTTTAGCCCTGGCTCGCGTAGATAAGTCAATGATCATACCACAGCAGCGCACTGTCGGATATAAGTATGAGTACGCTTATTCTCTCATCGATGTCGTGAAATGTATTACCTTTCAGCAGTACTTCGTCATCCTGTGGTTTCGGTATGGGGACTTGCCTGATCTCAAAGTTCCTAGGCTGGACGTATGATTGATCGATGATATGCTACAAACGACAGATAAGGGGATGCGTACCGAGTGGTAATAGACAGCTTTCATGTTCCCTTCTGGCATCTTTACTGGAAAACTGCTGGTATGGTTCTGGTGTAACTAAAAAAAGTAGCGAGGAGGTTAACAGATGGGGGGAGAAAGTGAGTTGAGTTGAACAAAATATTTCGATTCTGTTATATATGCTCTCTGGCAGGGATATTTGGCTCACGTGTAATTTTATTTAACCCCCGGACTAATCGATTGGAAATCTACACGGCTGTCCGAAAGTCTCCTTCTACCATTCGAGGGTGGCAACAATTTTTATCGCTGTCATCCAGCAAAATGCGCATGTCATGCGCCCATCGGATTGAATGCCTCCCGTACACCTTGGCGCCTTCGAGTTACTCGTCTGGCCAGTAGAGTATGCGTGCAGAGGTACGTGAGGTCCGCAGACTGCAGCAGAGGCTTTTCACCTGACAACGGACTGTAACATTCGCGGACGGAATGGCCAAGCGATGATGTCATGATTTCCAAATCCAGATTGCCGGCGATACTCTATGCCTTTGACAAACCCACGCAAAGCATGTTAGCTCCACTGCTATCAGAAAACAAACCCTTTTGTCGCAACGAATCACTCACGAACAGGTCATATGCAAGCTTGTCCTTCTTAGAATGTGATGGTAAATGTCCCCTAAAACTTGCCATCCTGTCGTGAGTGACTATAAGCAGGAATCGTTATTCAACATTCATAACCTTGTATCCAGAATTAGCATCTGCAGCAAGTATAGCAGGGGGAGCGCGGCTGAAATAGCCATTTAAGTAACCAAGGCGGTAAACAATCGTATGTCTCTTGCTAGGTAATGGTCAGGGACCATTCGGGCCGTCAGTGACATCTTGTTACGGGGTCTCACGAGTGCATATCTGCCTGCTGCTCGGGGCTACTGTATTGCGCAGACGTCTGCCTTGCACTTGACGGAAATGGGTTGTCTCCGACTCAAGCGCAATATCCAAGCTGTGACATAGGCGGATCAGTCACGCCGCGCCACCACTGAGGCTCCTTTGAATGTTCCTTTACATATCCCATAATCTACCATTGACAGGTGCATACCAGAAGAAAAAAATAGAGCGACGCTACGCTATCTGTGAGTATTGAACACGTATGCTTTCAGATGGTCAAATATGCATCATACCATCTCACTTAAGGTAACTTACTCGCAGATTTCTTTGCGCTACCTTGTGCAGGGAAATTATCTGGAGGAATTCCTTTGATCGCGGCTCAAAAAGGCGTTTCAAATCGTATATGAAGGTATGGAACACCCGAAGGTGCACGCCAGGCTTCTAGGCCGTTTTCATTTATTTGAGCCATGGGGAAGGCTGACATGCCCGACGCCGAACGGAGAAGTCTCGTTGATCGCTGTGCTTTATGAACGAGCAGCATGTATCTCACCCTCAGCCATGAAAACTGGTCTATTCCTTCTTGGCCAAGGCATTCTTTGTCTCGCATTGACCGTGGAATCCGTACGGATACGCAGGCTCTGTTTTATACCTATTGCTGGTATCAGTCTGTATCTGGTCTTCTCGCCCATGAAAGGGATATTCTCCTTTCCAGTGGATTATTTCCTCGCATGCGCTTTGTCCTCCAACTTATTCGTCGCGTCCGATTATCTTTTGCTAAGGGACGTCCAAACGGAGCTTCATCTAGAAGACCCGACCGCAGAACAACCACCGCCCTTTCATTCTCGCTTCAAACAGGCTGTTCTCCTCCTAAGTAACCCTCGTGGAATTGGCTGGAAACACCAGCCATCCAATGCTCTGTCACGGCCCCAGCAGGATTACCAACAAATCAACGCGATCACCAAGTTCACCGTTGACCAAGTCGTGCGCCTGACTTTCTACATGGCTCTTGTCCACTTGACAGGCACATATGACCAATGGAATCCGTACATTTACGAGAAAGGCCCATCAATACGTTTATCAGCGCTCTTCTTGCGGCCAATCAGCAGTCTAGCCTGGGCAATCCCAGTCGTCGTATTCCTTGATGGTTCTCACCGTCTTCTGAGTTTGATTCTCATCCACGCTCGGTATCTGGACCCAAAAGATTGGGCTCCTCTCTTTGGATCGTGTTGGGAGGCGTACACTGTGCGAAGGTTCTGGGGGTAGGTCCGTGAACTTTGTTGCATAAACCGAGTTTGATTCCATCTGTTACTGTTCGGCTGCTGAAAGGCGCGTCTGGCATCAATTGCTACGTAGGGTGAGCGTAAACGCAACGTTGTAACGCATCGCAGCCGCTGACGTTTTTTTGGATTTTCTTCTAGTTCACGTTATCGTACAGTGCATTTATTGCACGGCGTCTGTTACATGTAGATAAGGGCACGCGCGCTTTCTACTATGTACAAGTTGCCGTTGCCTTTCTGACGTCTGCCACCATCCACGCCACCGTAGATTATGTGGCAATGGGCGTGTGGCGTAGCGCTTTCCATTTCTTCCTTCTGCAGGTAGTTGCTATATTTGTCGAGGATATGGTTTTTCAAATTGCTCGATGCGACACTTTGATCTGCGTCACATACGGGAAAATTTGGAGATACCTTGGATACGTCTGGGTTTTTTCTTGGTTGGCATTCTCACTTCCGTTCTGGACCGATTCATTCTTGCGCAGTGACAAGATACAGGTTGGATGGCATATCGGAATATTTTATGGATAGATCGCATAGGGTAGATTGTTTACTTTGGTGTAGCATCGAAAAAAAAATTTCAACGAATTTTGTGAGAAAAAAAGTTGATGTGCCCTCTGCAAGGCTCGAACTTGCGACCTCAGGATTGCAGAATCTTTCGATCCCTCATATTACTATGAGACCTGCGCTCTAGCCAACTGAGCCAAGAAGGCTTCGAAATCGAAAGGGGTTTACGAAATTCAGAAATCATCTCTCTGGGGTGACGCTCCAGTGTAAACGAGTTCATATGTTTTTTTATAGCCCACTTCACATTCAAGAAGATCCTTGGATTCCGAGTCGGCTTTTCATTGTCTGTATGCTTACGGCGGGCTATATACAGGTTGTTGCGATATGCCGTTCGAGAGTGCATGTCACACGATGGGCGGTAGTGGTCCGTAACACGTCACAGTCACAGGCAACGAGCCTAATCCAAAGCCAATGGCACAGTTTCTTACTTTGACGAGTCATGATGTTACTTTTGGCCGCCGCGCAGTCTCTACGGCTGCAATGTCGCGCAGGTGTGCCAAGAATGGTTTGTGTCACCCGAGCGCGTTACTGGAGTGGCATTGAGAATATGGTATGTTCGTATTAATAGCCTGACGAATGTTTAGTAACTGAAAAAGTTAGAAAGTGGAATGACCCACCGCAGGTGCACAAGCTTCATTCGAATTACCGAAAAGGATCTTGATCCGTGACCGCCTTGTGAATGCGCTTGACCCAACCAAGCTGAGCCTTGAAGACCATATCGATATCTCAGGCCAGAAAGACGGGAGTACACAAGATCTAGACATGGCGCCCAACGTCAACAATACCTGAAACAAGATACAACGTCCCCAATTGTTTTACGGCATCGTTACATAAATTCGTTTTGAGAGCAGCGGCTATATTGTAGTACAGCCTCGATTCTTTTTTTTGAAATAGCAGCCTTATTCCACTGTCGCAGTCATCATGACTGCCTCGCTGCACCTCCTTTTTCTGTCCTCTCAGTTGTTCTATTTTTCAGCGCTGGTGGTAAAGCCAACACCGTACCGGCCTCTTTTCATCGTGCCTGTCGCGTTGGTAGCCGCATATTTTTTCGGGTCTGCCCTACAGTACCGGACGCAACTGGAATACGCCTACGCCTGTGCCATTGTTGCCCAACTGTTCTATGCTTCGGACTATATCCTGATCACAGACATCCAACGTCAGTTCGTTCAAAGAGGTCAGACGAAGCCTGCGTTTCAACTTTCGCTGCTCGACCGCGTCAAATGGGCTGCAAGCCTGTACGTCGGCTGCCGTGGGGTTGGTTGGTCTCATGAACCAACCTATGCCTTGCCACCGCGTCCTCCTCCCTCCTTGACGCGCTCGCAGTTTGTTGCGCGACAGCTTCACGTCTTGGCGTGGGAACTGCTGTTGTATGATGCGATTACCACTTTCACCTTCTCCAATCCAAGTTTTGCTAGAGACGGTCATTCAATAGCAGCTGATGGATACTTTTCGCGCGTGGTGAACGTGCTTGCGTTTGCGTTCGCAGGTGTCCCATCTATCGATGTGCCTCACCGACTGTCGGGCATCTTGTGCGTTCTCGCGGGAATCATGGAGCCTCAGGATTGGGTTCCACTCTTTGGGTCGTTTTTTCACGCATATACACTGCGTAATTTCTGGGGGTGAGTGTTTGTGCAACAAATTATGACTGTATCCACCTAAGCCAGTCGTTATCCAGTCGTGTATGGCATCAATCGCTGAGGCGGGTGTGTATTAAACGCTAACATTTTCGTAGATGTGCAAACTCACTATATATATATAGGTTGGAGTTTCCCATGGTCGCTTCCTTGCTTACAGGGTTTTTCGTCTGAAAAAAGGCTCCACGGCCTCGTTCCTTGTTCAAGTATACATAACATTCCTGTTATCAGGCCTGGTTCACCTCGCCGGTGACTATGCGCTTGTCGGTCGGCTGTCAAGCTGTCGCGGATTGCACTTCTTTCTCTCACAGGCCGTGGCCATCACCGTTGAGTCTGTGGTCCTCAGTGCGGCTCAGAAACTTTCCATCTCCTATCCTTGTCGCTGGCTTGGATACTTGTGGGTTCTCGCGTGGTTCACGTATACCCTCCCACAGTGGGTAGATCCACTACTCCGCGCAGGATTGTCAGAGGCGTCTTCCAATCTTGGCTTCTTCTCTTGGGTGTTGGAGAAAGGGTGGGCCCATGGGGCGTGAATACTGGATATCTTGGATTATATCTCCTCAATTTATCATTGGTTCATTTGCCACATCGTCTGATAAAGTTGACGCTTCTTGCCGTTCTTTCAGAATTATGCTAGAATCCACAGCTTAAGTCAATCTCAAGCTCTGCCATCTCACTGCTTTCTTGATGTCTGCCGTCATCTCGAGTGGTCCAGATTTGTGCTCTGAGTATCTACACGCTCTCGTGACTTACTTTCAAATTGCGACCGCATAAGATTCCCTTACGAATCATGGCATGGGCAAATGGCTGAGTGGCCCTCTCTTCTTGCTCTGATACTTCCCTTAGGCCAACACTGTACCATCGGTTTACAAACTGCGCCTGCGTCTGACACGCGTAAACCACTCGTCCCGTATCCTTGCATTCAATGCGCAATATCGCAGTTTGGCTATGTCTATAGCGGCGAACTGTGAGTTTCGACTGTGGCTGACCACTTGTTCCAGGACTACTGACATTTGCTCGTCAGCCTCAATACTTGTCATAGATAAATTCCCTGCGTTCGGTGATCTTTCCTTTTCTCCATTTCACTCACGAAACCCACTCACGTTCACTTTCGCAAGACTTATTCAAGCATCACCGACTCGTATTGATCAAGTTTTGCCTTGCCGCCGTGAAACATCTAGTGGTTTTCAATGACATTTACCAAAATCAAACGGTCCTTTACGGACTTTATACGAAGAGGAAAGAAGGTATGGTAACATTGGGAGCAATGACCATTGGTCGACATGGCTGACGAGTTTCATATAGATGAAGCATACAAGAGCCATCAAGTCTATGGACGAGAAGATCTCGCCTTGTTTGATGATGGCTGAAGTTACCAATACCAAGGCACCCACAATACCCGAGGCGAGTCCTCATCGTGCACCTTTCGCGTGTATTTCAAGTGGCTGACCCCTGATGACTTAGATTAACGAGAATTCATACCTCGAGGTTCTTGGCGACGCTTATCACGAACCTGAAACCCTGGACATACATCGTGCCTCTAAGCACGGCCTTAATGGCCTTCCCCAACTATCTATTGCAGTCTTTTCGCCAACTTCACGTGTCATTGTCGACGCTGCCCAAAGCCCTGTTATTGCGGCAAAGCCTGTCTTTGAACCTCTCATTACTGTCAAGGACCTCCCCACTATACCCCCGACTCCCTTGCTTCCTAGCACCCCCGCTTTTGAAGATTCGTTAAGCATCCCTTACGACGCATTGCCTTCACCCTGCACACCTTCCCTTGTTTATTCATCGCCCGTTCTCTTGTCCCCCACTTCTGATGCGTCTAGTGCGACCCTTAACGATTCTCGCATCATGAAAGTCGAAGAATTGAAACTCCTCCACTTCCTCAGCAAAGGTGCCTGCGGACAAGTTTACCGAGCAAAGGACATGATCTCCAACAGACAGCTGGCACTCAAGGTAATGAGGAAAGTTGATAATGTCTTCAAGAACCCCGCGGCGAAGCAAATGCTAATTGATGAGAAGAAGATTATGGCATCACTTCAAGGGTGCGACTGGTTTGTACAGCTCGAGGCCAGTTGGCATGACTCGAACAACATTTACTTTGCAATGGTGAGTGTCACATTGCCATGCCTTTTTACATGCTGGCTAAGGCATGCCCTGTAGACATATTACCCTACAGACATTGAAAGCGAGATCATTAGGTGTGAGGGGTTGCCTGCAACAAGGGCACGCTTCTACATGATTGAGTTGGTATGTTTCCACATTGTCACTCGCCAGTTGCCGCATAACTGATAGGTTGTTGAGATTATTGCCTTGGAGGAGTTGCATAAGCGTGGCATTGTGCACAGGGACGTGAAGGCTGCCAACGTCTTGCTCCGCTGGGACGGACACATCGTGCTCGCGGATTTTGGCCTCGCGAAGGATTTCGGTCGTAAGACTACCATTGCAGAGAGATCTTATCAGCCATATTGGCCATACAAGACGGAAGACGACGTATGCGAGGCTCCTCGTCGTTCCCCTCAGGAGCTGACGTTCGTCTCCGACGAGTGGTGTGGATCTGAGATTGAGATGGCCCCAGAGATCGTCCTCCAAGAGTACTACTCCTTCGGGATCGACTTTTGGGCTGCGACTATCACTTTGTATTTGATGGTTACAGGCAGGGTGAGTCCATGGTTCTCATATTGTCCAGCGCGTTGGAGTTGAGGGTATGTATAATTTTCAGCACCCGTGGTCGGAAGATCAGGAAAAAGATATCGAAAGCCAGATTATTGAAGACGACGTGACATTCGAACCAGAAGATGACATTAGTGAAGATTGCAAGGATTTCATTAGGCAGATGTTGAAGAAAGAACCCACAGAGCGTTTGCGCATTGGATTGGATATGACTTCACATCCCTACTTTGCTGGCGTGTAAGTCCCATCTTGACACGTTCCATCCTGAAACCGCTTGTTGAAGAGCTTCTATAGCGACTGGGTAGCCATGCAGAACAGAGCCGTTCCTGCACCTTGGATTCCGGACTTTATGACAGGTCACTTTTACGACGAAGAGTGGGGCGCAATCAACCACTTTGAGCCTGGCCTTGCACTCCGCAAAGACAACGATGATCTTCCGTCAGATTTCTTGTTCACCTCGTCTAAGATGCAACAAAGCACCCCAGTGTCACCAGCGCTTGCAGAGAATCCACTAGGCAACCTTTTCGACTTTGAGAATGTCGATGACGGCGACGACTCGTATAACCTTGATCTCGAAGAGGACGATGAGGTCGACAAACTTGCCCACCTCGTCCGCCAGGTCAACGTTCAGACTCCCGTCTTATCTTCCTCGGTCTCTCATGCTTCCATGTCTCCCTCGTTCCACTCGGCTTCTCAACTACACAATATCAGAGTTTCTGAATGTGCCATTGAGCCCACACTCGAGACTGTGGCTGAATGTACAGAATGCACGGTCGAACCTGCCGTCGCAGCCAGTCTCGATTACACCGCATCCAGCGAGTATACTGGTAAACCGATACTCGCAACCAGGGAAGTGGACCGATACCAAGACGTGGTTGAACCTGTCAAGGGACGCACCGAGCGAGATACGAATCAGACCGGGTTATACGCCAAAGTTGTTTCGTGGCTCAAGAATCTGTTACCATGGGCGGCCAAGTCTGCGAGCAATGTGACTTGCAATGTCACTTTGACGCAGGCTGTTCAAGACGATTTGTCTGTTTGGGAAAGTATCAAGTGGAGCTTTAGGAAGATGTGGGTGCCCAAGGTGAAGCAATTGCATGGACCACAGCGCAAGCGATCTATTCTCATTTAATGTGTTTTGGATACGAGAGGGACATGGACGGCTTGTTATTTTTTTCATGGACGAGAGTACTCGTATATACCATTGGTTTTTTTATTATTTTTTATTATTTTTGTTTTTATATATCCAGGACTATCTCACTTGAACGCTTCTCGTCACAAGCTCTACGAGAAAAGTGTCAAAAAAAAACCATTAAGTAGTGTCACAAGAACTCTTCCCCCCCCAAAAAAAAAGACATGCGAAAGTAATTCAGTAAATGACCGACATTGATATCAAACTATCCTGCCGCCTGGGAAACATTCTTCCTCCCAATTTACCGGTGTCAACTGCTTCACGCGCTCACGGAAGGCGGCTAGCGTGCAAAACTCTGGATGTCCGGGCAAATGCTTGCCTTCCTCTGCACATATTGGCAACATCAGATTCTTGTTCTGATACCGCATACGAACGTCTGAGGTATAACCAGATAAAGACACTTCAGTCAGAGTTGCCTTTTGGGAACGACGGGCAGAATGCACTCAACAGTGATCAACTGGGGCCTTTTGCTTGAATGGAGAAAAGAGACGTCGTGTCGTTCCTGCCGCCTCCGATCGCTCTCTTTTGAATAGCTCGAATGTTACGGATGCGGTGAATGCCGGCCATCTGATATTGCACAAGCATTCAACGAGAATACCGGTTATAAGAATATGAGGGAACGAACCTGTCGTCAAAGACGTCTAGTGTCGCACACATGGCGGCAATCGCTGTGTCGTGGGTGGAATGAATGAGCATCTTGAGTGGGTCGTGGACGCCTTTGTCGGCTTTTTGCTGCATTTTGCGGAGCATGTCGCCGAGTAAGGGTCCCATTCCTAGGCGGCGGACTTCCTCTGTCTTGTCTGATAGGAAGCGAACGGTCAGTCATATAATGGGGAACTTTCCTAGAATGGTCTTACACCCTGAAGAATTGGATTTCATATGTAAAAAAATTTGCGCCTTATTGGTAGGAGTGACGTACCTCCGAACCACTCAGTTAAAACGGCACGTTCCTTGTTCATTGGACTTAGCGAAACATTGTCTACACATGAAGGCTATGACCCACTATCGTTTCCATGACTGATTTGTCTTCAAATTCCGTGGGTACTTTAATACCATGCGCTGTCGCAGCCCGTACCTAACATATGCAATTAGTCTTTCGTCGCAAGAGAGATGTGGCAAAGTACACACAGTGTCCAATATACCCGACGCCCGGGGTCTCCCATCGAGTCTTATGGGATCGCCGCCTAGATATTTGGATAGCTTCTTATCCAATGGCTCCAACGTTGGATTATACGCGGCGGCCGCAGCTGTATAGGATCAGTGTGGGTCCATTTCTGATTCGCATTCAGATTCACCTTTGGCAAAGCCAATCTGCAACAACTCGAGCCGTTTGCATGCATATGTATTTCCATATAGATTCTCGTCTTTTCCGTTCCTTTAGGGTTCATGGGCAACAAGTTAAAGGCAAATGGACGAGGAAAGACCAACCTGACTAATGTCGAAGGAATTGTAGATAGATTGCACTTGTCCGAAGGACACAGGCCGTGAACAATCTCCTGCAAAGACTCCATGGTGCGAGGCATATTCGTACTCCTGATGACTGGACGTTGGGAGATGACGACATGCGTAACGACTGTACGTACCTGAGATAGATCTCGCCAGGTTTCGCCAGCGATTCAGACAAGAAACCCAATCTGGGAAACAAGGTTGAAGAGTCTTAAAACGGGAAAAGTCACAATGCGCACCGATCAATGTACAATTTTCGGAGTGCAGAGCCATAATTTAACGTAGACTGGGTCACGGTGAGCCCTGACTGATTTAGGCGGGATGGACATGACTTGCCTGTCTTCCTATATCTGTCAACTCACCCAGCAGACTAATATAGACGTTAGAAGTGGGTCGAAAAGTGAGATGAAGAATCGGTCAGAATGGATAAACGACGTTGTTGCGCCGAGGCATGGCGATACCAAAGCACTCACCATTCTCCATGCACTGAAACACCGTTGCGTCGTTCGACTGCCCTGCGGGTTTGTACCATGTCTATCGGGTTGTCCTTTGCAGAAGAACTTGTGACACCAGACACGGCTGCTCGAAATTCACGAGCAGCGTTGCACATGACCCAGTGCTCCGGGACAGATGCAGGGGGGTCTGCGAGCCGTATACCAACTGGGGCGCGTTCACCTATAGAGCAATAATGATCATGACATAACTAATGGTGATTGTATTGACACGACTTACCATGCCTGACATATACGTGAACCTGTTCCAACTCGAGTCCCTCGGGGGCGACTGGATAACCTTCTACGTGTAGGGGAACCTGAGGGGGCCGGTAGATGAATGGCGGCGTTGTTGGGACGTTGTTTGACGAATTGCGATTGAACGCCATCTCTGTCGGTTTACTGCTGCGACCTACAAAGAAAAGGGGCTTTCTGTTTCCTGAAGATTGACCGAGTTATCAGCGGTATATTCACACGTTTTGTATCTAGCAACAATCTCAGAAACGCTGGCTCGTCGTCTTGGTTCACTGCCAGAACACGAACAGCGTCGCAGCCATGCACGTGATCACCAGCTGCACATAAAATCAAAATCTTGTGTTCATGACTGAAATACTGAGGGACACTCATCATATACACAATACTTACCATCTACTTTACCTTTTTATGAAGCATCCCTTTCTACTGCCAGTCTCCAGAAGAACTTGAGATGGCCTTGGACTGGAATTGACGTTGTCACGCTCATGTGATGTGACCGACATTTCTGCGTCACGCGAAAACCGACTCTGCCAATCCAGACTATGAAGCCGAGGACGCCATGTCCTCCGGTCTCATGGCGTACCGCAACGTTTCCAAACAGATATACCGCATATAAGCGCTATTATGCTACGCAAGCAAAGACTGTTGACAGCAAAGCCTTCTCCAAGACTCTGTTACTACCAAAGACACCATTTCCCCTCTGGTCAGACCCGTCAAAAAGCGAGACTCCATTTCAGAAACGAACGGGAGAGGAGTTGTATCGTTGGCAGGTATGCCATTACCAGACTGTGATTATTGGCTTGGTTGAACAGTCAAATTTAGTGGAACAATGGCAAAGGCCCGTTGTTTGTACTGCATGACGGTCCACCGTACGCGAATGGCAATCTTCATATGGGTTAGTTTTGCTGCCTTGATCTCCTTCATGTATCTGACGTGGTGTACAAAGGACATGCCTTGAACAAGATAATCAAGGACATAATAAACCGCTTTCATATATTACTTGGTCATAGAGTTCAGTATGTATTTACCTAGCTTTGTCGAGTTTGAAGGCTGATATCGTCAATCAAAGTTATGTACCCGGCTGGGATTGTCATGGATTACCCATTGAGAACAAGGCATTGCAGGAACTAGGTGTAAGCTGACTTCCTTATACTTGCGACAACACTTTTTGATTTCAAGTGGAAAGAAAGCTTCACATGCTGTACCTCCGAGTACGGTCAGGGAGGCAGCAAGGTCTACTGCACTCCGGGAGATTTTATCACAGAAAGCTCAATTTCAGCACTTTGGAATCATGGCTGACTGGAGCCAGAACTCGACATACCGTACCTTAGGTCAGATACGATGCTCCAACTTTATGTTTGACTCAAAGCGGACATTCAGATCATAAGTATGAAATGAGGCAACTACGCATATTCCAAAAGATGGTAGAGAAAGGTTCGCATATCATCGGTGTCATAGAATGTTTATAACCTTCACCAGGCTTAATCTATAGACATTATCGACCCGTTCATTACTCTCCCTCATCTCGCTCTGCACTGGCTGAAGCGGAGCTAGTGTATAGGGACAACCACGTTTCGCACTCTGTATACGTCACTTTTCAGATCGATAAGAACGCGGATATCAAGAACCCTAGACTGAAAGAACTCGTCGAGGCAGAACATAGTGTCAAATTGCTCGTCTGGACCACTACACCATGGACTCTGACAGCTAACATGGTGTGTGTTTTTGAGTTTGTAGCTGACCAAAGTTGAATTGACCAACAGGGCATTGCTGTCCATCCAAATCTCGTATATGCTATCATTAGATCCGAGTGTGTCGATGGACCTAGTGATGTCCTTGTTGTAGCGAAACACAGACTGGAAGCACTGTCCGAGATTATTGGTCCAACAGAGCTCTTAACCGAAGTAACAGGTGCTGAACTTGTGGATTTATCGTATATTTCCCTCTTCTCCTCTAGAACGGGGTCAACGCAAACCATGAAGGTGATTCCCGCATCGCATGTAACAGCGGAGTCAGGAAGTGGTCTTGTCCACTGCGCTCCGGCTCACGGCGCAGAAGATTACATCGCATTTCGTACTCTTGGTCTTATCAGTAATACGGAGAACTTGATTTGTCACGTTGACTCAGAGGGCAAGTTCTCCGAGGACGTAACAACTGTCGTTGGAGATGACGTTTCGGGATTACTACGCGGCAAACCGGTTCTGGGGAGTGGAGGAAAGGCTATTGTGGACGCATTAAAGGAGATGCGTTGTTTGGTCAAGGTTCAACGAATCAAACATCGTTATCCATATGATTGGAAGACAGACCAGCCAATCATAGTGACGTATGTCAAGCTATTCACTTTTACCTGCCTTGCCTCACAGATTCAAATAGAGCGACTTCACAATGGTTTGCAAACCTAGATAACATCAAGGACCATGCATTAAAAGCGTTGGAAGATGTCTCTTTCTTCCCCCCTACTTGTAAGCAGTTGATTCATCATCCCACTGTCTCCCACCCTCAAATTCCATAGCTCGCAATAGGCTTGAGTCTTTCGTCCGTTCTCGCTCTGAGTGGTGTATCTCGCGTCAACGCGCCTGGGGCGTGCCAATTCCCGCATTGCATCGTATAGCGACTGACAGTGCTGTTCTGAATTTCAAGACATTGAACCACATCCTTGAAGTCCTTGAAGAGAAGGGAGTGCAACACTGGTGGGATGGTCCTGTGGAAGATTTTGTACCTCGTTCGTTACTCGGACCTGGACAAACCGCCGCAGAAGTCTGGCGTAAAGGGACTGACACGATGGATGTATGGTTCGATAGCGGCACCTCATGGTCGATGCTTCCCGAGATGGGTGTTGGAAGACATCCGGAAAGTGGGAGGCAATTCCACGCAGACATGTGTGTAGAAGGCTCAGATCAACATCGCGGATGGTTTCAGAGTCAGCTTCTGACGGCCGTTGGCGCTTCAGCTGACGCCGAGAATGCAACAAGTCCGTACAGTGCGCTAATCACGCATGGCATGGTGCTCGACCAGGAGGGAAAGAAAATGAGCAAGTCGCTTGGCAACATTATTGATCCGCTGATAGTTGTGTCTGGTGGTGAGGTGTGTTATGAAACAAACTGATCTAGACAGTAATACTTACTATTGCACAAGAACAAAAAGAAAGATCCTGCGTATGGAGCAAGCGTGTTACGTCTATGGGCAGCAACTTCCGAGTACTGGCGTGACATGTCGATTGGGCCAACGGTGCTTGGGCAAACTGCAGAAGCTTTGCGAAAGATCAGGAACTCGGCTAGATTCCTTCTTGGAAATGTTGGGGATCCCAATATGATGGCTGATTTGAAGCGGGTACCCAAGTCTGAACTAGGTTTAGTGAGTGTGCCTTTTGCAATGGTGCATGTCCGATTGACAGATGTAACAGGTAGAGCGATACGTTATGCATGAACTATACAGACTAGAACAGACAGCATTGGAAGGATATGCTTCGTATAATTTTCCCAAGGGTGAACGCCCCTTCCTCATTTCAAGCCTGGGAGTTTGCTGATCTATGGGGACAGTGATGACTGCATTGACTAATTTCGCCAACATCACTCTGTCGTCGCTCTACTTTGATATTACAAAGGATTGCCTATACGCAAACGATCTTCATAGCATCGAACGTCGAGCCGTGATAACCGTATTTGAACACATCTTGTCGTCAATGACATCGGTGATGGCTCCAGTCTTACCCCATCTGGCTGAAGAGATCCATGAACACTGGAAGCCAAACGGCAATTCTGTTTTCGCTGAGAAATGGACACCACTGGTAAGACTGAAATGTGATATCCTGCTGTAGACCAGTTTTTGATCATTCAAAGGGTCCTGAGTGGGAAGATTCTGAAGCGGCAGATACCATGTCAGAGTTCCTTCGAGTGCGTGGAACTGTGTTAACATTGTTGGAGAAGGCCCGTGAACAAAAGTGAGTTGCCACCAGGGGGATTGCAAGTGGATTTTTAACAAAACTTGCAGACTCTTACGGAGCTCGCTGGAGGCAGAAGTTGACATTGTTGTTCCCGATAATTCCATGAACGGCTTGAACTTGATGGGACAAGGTTGGCATTCCTATTACATGCCAGAAATGGGGTTTTACTCATCGCAAACATTACAGAATGTCTGTTAAAAACCCTCTTCATTGTCTCGGATGTGACGATTAGCGAGGCATTACCTTCACCTCATGCATCTCTTCCATGGTCCTTCCCAGACAAGATATCCGGCTTTAGTGAGTCGACACACATGGTTACAACCCTGTGTCGCGTCCTGACCTTTTCCAAACTATCAGGAGCGGATGACCAAGAAATTATGATTCGGGTTCGGCCGTCATCGCGCGAGAAATGTCCTCGTTGTTGGTCTTACACGCGTTCTACTGGGGACATTCTATGTCGTAGGTGTGCAGACGTAGTGGGGCAATCATAGGCGTGAAATGTGTTGGTTGTATTTACATTATTAGTCCTTAATTATAATGCCTACATTATCACGGCATGTGGCGAGTCGCTGTTCATTCAAGTGTGTCTAGCGCAACTACACTGATGCTGGCACTCGCAAGACGAGCACCTCTCTGTCGAACGAGCATCAGGATTCTCTCGGGAAAGTGTACTGGTCAACAGAAACTTTTCCGCTATGATGCCCCGCTTCCCACCAACCCTCAACGTTGGGCGACTAGACGACTGACGACCATGACGCCCGAGTTGCCAAACATCAAACCCATTCCCCATTCACATCCTCAAAGATACCATCTGACCCTCAAACACAGGTTACCCGAGTGCCATCCTCCTTTGACCACCCTCAAAGACGTCGAAGCGCTACACCTTGTTGCGAGCTACGATGAATACCTCGTTGACCAATCAGAGATACCCCCGGATTGGCCAGTGAAACATCTCATAGTTAACTCGTCATGCGGTGAAGTGATTCGTCTGCCCCAGCTCAATACGCTCACCTCCCTGAAACTCATGTACAACTGCGGAACAAAGTTTGCTGTGAAGCACCCAGGCGTTTGCCCAATCGACGTTGATGACCGGGAGCTCATCATTGACAATGGACCCAAGAGCGAACAGCCCAAACCCCGCCTTGAAAGTCTGACCATCGGCGAAAACGATGCGATTGACACGTTTATTCAACTTGCCCAAGAAACACGGCTGACCGAGTCGATCAAACACTTGGGTATTCAGTCGACGAATAGGTGTGACTTTTCGCGGCAGTATGAGCCGGAAGAGTTTGAGCAGGCTCTCCCAACTCATACCTCCATTGTCAGCCTCGACCTCGTCCTAGACGAGTCCTGCGATGAGCCGTACACCGTGAGCCTGTGTGAGCACCTTCCCCCGAATGTTGAGCAGTTGCGGTTTTGGGGCCCACGGCCGTCGAGCGTTTTCAAGGCGACGGATGAGGGACGTGGGTTGGAGGATTGGATGGCGTGTGTTGGGGATGGGGCGTGGCTCCCGCGTTTGAGGACGTTTATGTTGAGATTGGACTGGGATGGTGAGCGGATTAAAGAGTTTGAGTTTGATGAATATGATCAGTTGGTGATTTGTTCTGATTTGTTGGGAGAGGGACAGCGGGATGCGATGAAGGTTTTGACGGCTTTGCGTGAGGCTAGGGGTGGGACGGTGGACGGTTGTACTTGGTATATTGCTGCCCAGTGAGCTAATCCCGACTTTTTTGATTCTGTCATGTTATTTGCTTGCTGTGATCAGAAATCCATGTTGCATTGACGAAATGCGGAGTGATATAGACAAATCTAGTATGTTGTCTTATGTCTAATATTATTGGGTGCAATGTAATTGTATGCGTCGCTTTGCAGGAAATGGAGCCAGAGTCTATACTTCCTCTTCGTCGCCGAATGGATCCCAGCCAGGTTCCGGTTTCGGGGCAGCCTTACTTTGCCCAGCCACGGTCTTTGCCAACGGAGGCTTCCCTCTCTTCACGCCCCTCTCTCTGACTCCTCCAACGGGCCTTTCACTCTTCACAACAGGTACCGCATTCTCCTTCTCTTTTACCTTTTCCTTCCCCTTCCCCTTCCCCTTCTCCTTCTTGCTCTTCGCCTTGTCCTCATCTTCATCCAACACCTTCATCCACTCCACATTCTTCATCCTCTCCATCCTCTTCTCAATCCTCTTCATCCTCATCTGATGTGTTCGCCCACGTACGGGCAGAGGCGTGAATTTAGGGAAACCAGAGGGAGATGGATGGAATGGGAGCTGTCGCACGTGGGATGCGGAAGAATACCGTTTCCGTTTCAAAGGCGATTTGCTTGTGGCGCTGTCGTATGGGCCGCCGGGGGATGAGGCGGTATGACGAATGGAGTGGCGTAGGGTGGGAGCTTTGAGGGCGGATGACACGGCGCTTGAGGGACCGGGAGAGGATGTGGGTGGTGGTGGAGTGACAGTGACCCGTGCATTTGATGTCTTGCTTGGGCTAGGAGCTGACCCAAATGCAGAGGTTGCAGGGGATGAGTAGTGTTCAGGCTTTAGCGGGGACGAGGAATCCAGTCCTGTGTTGCGTTCAGCGGATCTACCTCTGTCGGACTCTTCGTCTGACGAAGGTGAATCGTACTCCAATCCAAAGCTGGATCTGAGTCGAACATTCCCTATACTGGAGCGGGCAAGACGCTGACAACGGGAGAAAAAGTGCGGAAACGCATCTGGGTGGTTGTACTTTTCGGGATCTAGAGTGGTGTGGACATTATCAGCTTCGCGCCCACTGGTCTGGGATATATCACTGTTATTGCCATCACCGGGAACGTCGTCATCGAAGAAGCGAGAAACTTCGGGATCTGTGTCACCCTCTGCATCCTGGTCTGTCAAGTCTTGCTCCGGCTCGGAGGCCTGTTTCGAGCCTGTAGAAGAGGTCGGATACTTTGGGATGACCAAGCGAGGTATTGGAGGTGGTGATAGTGTCACACGTCCGCGTCCACTAAATACATGGGGCCTGTTTGAAATCCCTTTACGCTTGACTCCAGGTAGTGTGTTGATAGTAATGTGTATTTGAGTCTTGTGGTCATGATGCTATGACAGACATCAGGAAGTTAGAAATGGAGATGAGACAAGGCGTACATAAATGATTGCTCTTGTGAGTTCGCAGCCTCTAGGCCATGCACGGTCCAACGTAAAGTCTTCTTCGGAATGCCACTTCCACTCGCCCGGCTCCTCTTCTTCACCCTCATCGAAAATCTCCTCCTTTTCCTTTCCAACAGTGGTAAACACATCGTCCTGCGCGCCAGTATCTAAAGAGTCAAACTCTGGACGATACCGACACGGGTCCCTTGCACTAGACAACTTCGCCCAGGTCTGCCCAGACTTTACATGGCCAGGTTTGTAATTCAAATTGAACAGTGCAATTTTCCGTTTAACCTCAAACAGGTGTCCTTCAGCTTGCAGCAGAGCTGAGCGGCAACCACCAAACAGAAACGCAATGAGACAGCGAAGGTGCATAAAGGTGTAATTGGTTGGGACCTGTACGATTCGGTGTACGCCGCCCTCGAGACGCGGTGAGGGACGATCGGTGCGGACGAGCTGAAATCTGAGGGGTAGATGTTTGGAAAAGGGTGTTGCGGGAGGCAGATACTTGACTAGAGTGCGCAAACGTTGGCGACCGAAAGGATTCGAAGGCGAGTCGCATGGCCGCGCAGGCAATGGCGTTGCTGACTGTGAGCTCCGCCGCCGTTTTGACGGGGATTCATCGACGACACCTTCCAACCGATGTTTTCCCATTCTTTTTCGACTTTTCACTGGTATTTTGTGTTCTGTGCTGCCAGCAATTCTGCAAAAGTTCTGTTGCGTTTGAGAGTCGCAGAGTCGACGCGAGAGTTTATATTTAGCGTGTCACTCTACTCAACGATGTCACGTGATGTCGTGTATCGTGTATATTACATAATTTTCGTCATTATTCCTTGTCTGCTGGCCTCACGACGACCTTACACGCTTGCCTGCTATTCATCTTGTCAAGCGCTTTCTGATAATCCTTGATTGCAAAACTGTCTGTTACCTGATTATAAACGTGTTAGCCATACCATTATTCAAGATGCGCGTATTGAACGCAGCGGAAGTACTCCACTTACCATGCCCTTCACCCGGATCTTACCACCATCAAGGTACGCAACGGCACGAGGGAAGCAATGTGTCTGAGCAAACGACCCAATAATCTATTGCCCCTTCATTAGCAATGGAAATGCAGGGCAACGCATGTGCATGAGCCGTTACGCGTCAACGTTACCTTGATCTCGTCTCCAAAAATTTTAGACGGCGGATAAGACACTCGGTCCTTTTCGGCATATACACTGTACAACATCAGCGTACCACCTCTACGAACATAGTTGATTGCATCCTGGGCGACCTGCGCTGATCCAGTGGCTTCGACCTTACATTCGTTCAGCTGGAGACTAGCACTCGTAACTCGCCGAGAAAATTGACATACAACGACATCAAAGCCATATGGATAATCATGCTTCAATTTCTCCCATTGTGGGCCAGGATTGTTTCTGTCTAATTCAATGATCTCGTCTGATGCCTCAAGCCGGCGTGCTATTTCCGTTTTGATCCCCTTGTTGGACGCAATCACGACTTTTGAAGCGCCGTTAAGCTTCAACAATTGGGCAAGCACGAGGCCTGAACGGTGACATAGTCAACGGAGAAGTAAACGAAACATGACTAAAAAAAATGACGCTAGTACCTGTAGGCCCGCAACCAAGAACGAGGGCTTCCGTGCCAACTGCCGATCCTAGCTTGTCTAGTCCGTGAATGGCGCAAGATGTCGGCTCGATGAGTGTCGCCTCCTCGTCTGTCAGGTTGAAGATTTTGTAAACTTTTTTGCTCTGTCTGTTCGCGAATCAGATCTACTGCATTTTTGAAGCGAGAAGCGTGCTCACATTGCAACGTATTCCGCAAAACCGCCTCCCATCGTGACTCCCAGTGCTTCAAGATTCTCACATAACACGTGCTGTCCTCTACGGCAAAAGAAACAGGTTTCGCACTAGTTGTCCGTTGTACCTGGTAAGGAGAGACGCAGAAGTTAATCGTGAAAAGGCTCACCAAAACAGTATTGTCTGCAACGCAACGGTCTCCAACTGCCAAATTGCTCACCGACTTTCCTACCTGTACGATCTCACCAACAAACTCGTGCCCGGGGATAAGCTATGGGATGTTTGGTGATTTGAGCGTGCAGGCGCGCGCACCGTGCTTTGGAAAACTCACGGGATATTTGCCTAGGAACTCGCCGACAGCAAGGTGATGGTCTGTCCCACAGATTCCACAGCAAGACACTTTGTACAATCGATAAATGCTCGTCGATTTTCTGATACTGCCTACCTTTGATCAGAACCTGATCCTCAGCTATTTTTGGGATCGGCGTGTCAACGATCTGAAGGTCGTTTGGCTTGAAATTCATATATTAGTGTCATTACTATCTGAGCCCATGTTGATTAACAAGAGCTCCATATATCCAGACGTACAGCGTTATAACAGACTGCTTGCATGGTAGCCTTTACGTCCAATCCAGACATTGTCGCCGGAGATGTAGCAAGGTCCTAGAACGTGTCTAGTTCTTGGGGTGTGCTTGGACAACTTTAAGGCTTATTGCTTGCTAATGCCCATCTGCCCATACGCTGATCACGGTATTTTGGAAGGCGTGTACTGCGTGACTAGCAAGTATAAACCGTATATCCGCGTATGATGTACTGTTTCGAACATGCGTCATGAGGTGCATATTACGGATCCCGGCCCGTGTCAGTCAGTTTGCAGATTACTTATGTGAGCACCACAAATTCAAACTCGGAAACTTCTCGTTCGAAACTACAGCAGGCGGGTTGATGTGACTCCAAGAACAGGATTACAAGAATTTATTGCTCCGTCGGACAGCCTACCTGAAAGAAGGTCGTGTTCACGAGTGCTGGCACCTGACAAAAGAATCCACCTGTAGGCCTAGCCCTTTTTGAGATGTGACCATTTTGAGTAAGATGAGTGTGGTCAAAGTGCAACGAACCACGTTATCTGCTTATCTCGCATTTAACGTCAGCACTACAGTCAAATATGGCGGGACAGGAGGACATGGACACCGACTCAGTGACGCTGTCTGAAGTGGCAACCCATGTGTAAGGTTAGTTCCAAGGCGCAAGTGACAGTGCAGATAATCAGCCTCGGGTATGAGCAACCCGTCCGGTCAAACAAAATCACAACAAAGATCCATGTTCTCGTACTTTGAGAAATATGCAACTGATTGCAACTGATAATTTGAGATACAGCGATCCGTTCACTGCGCAGACGTACTGCAGGTATACTATCCGCATTGATGGTATGGATGACCAGAATGGGGATATTATTCAAGGGTTTGGCCCAGAATTTTACCTGTAGCCACCATCTTACGCGCTGCTGTTTATGTTACTAACACCTTTCCTCTGAGATTCTGAGTCACTTTCACCCCATTAGAGTCCCATATTACACCCTAGTCCCTACCTTCCGGATTTCCACGATAGCACAGCGGCTATATTAAACTACACAAATGGGTCATGGAACAACGTGAACTGCGACTCATGATATGCGGACGGGGCTAGTTGGTGTCTGCGACTCAAGCACTCCGAGATATGCCCCGAAATTGCATTGCCCCGAGTTTGACTCGCGCTGGGAACTTTTTTTTTTGTGCCAGTTGGAGCATCTGGCAAGGCCGAGGATACACACGCTGTGGGTGATTCCAAGCCTCTCGTGCTGGAAATTCGAGGAAAATATATCTCTTGGCAACTCCTGCAGGGAACTGAGGAAAATGGTCAAAACCTTGACGAGCCGGTTAGGTCATCAGACAAGCGTTTATCCTGCTCCCACCATCACCGAAACGAGGTATGTTGACATCGCACTCGGTCGCACGCCTGCCAAATGATCTACACCTGGTAGAACCCAAATCATTTTTTTCTTTCCAATGCCCAAGACCTTACTGCGCTGCGGCCCCGGTCAGGAACCCACACTTGCACCCGTATAGAATAAAAGCACATCTGTGCCTATTGGGTTTGCTGTTTGCTGTTGGCTGTTGGCGCATGTGAAATTCACGTGGTGATTAGCGCGGACCCTTCGCTGTATGCGGGTTCTGTCACTTATTTGATTGTCCGACCCAATAAAAAGGGTAAGCTACCCTAACGGATGGGAGGTGTTGTCAACTCGGTATGTCCGACTCCAGCGAAGGGCTCGACTCCTCCTTCGCCAGCAAAATAGGATGGCCAGCGTGAGTGTGCCATGAAAAAAAACACATGGGAGAAAAGAGGATGACATTGATGTATTTGCTGACTTTCTTCAAGGACATCAGCTTTGGTACGGACTCACTTTTTTACGTTCAACATGTTCTGACTGGATTGGTTGGTGGCAGCTCTTAGGTTATCTTTTTAACGCTGGATTATTCGGTGTTCTCGGCACACAAGTCTGTTCGTCACGCGTCGCTGCAAGCCACGTTAGATTGTGAATCTTATACCAACCCTGCAGATACATATTATATGGCATTTCCCAATGACCGACTAGTGGTGAAAAGCCTCGTGTATGGAGTCTTCCTATTAGGAATCGTCCAAACGGTTTTTGCGGCCCATGACATGTTTAAAGTCTTCGCCACCGGATATGGGATGATTGGTACTCTCGACGATATTCACTTCTTATGGTTAACTATCCCCGTCTTGGGGGGAATAAGTACGCCCTTGCCCTCTTTTTTTTTTTACACTATGTGATTCTGATTAAAATTAATCATCCAAAAGCTGGTTGCATAGGGCAATTGTTCTTTGCTTATCGTATCAGTTTGTTATCGGGATCTCCGATCATCGTCGGTTTAATCGTCCTGGTGAGCTTCGCAGGTTTACAAACTACACAAAAGACTAACAGAACATTCTAGCTGTCTGTATGTGCGTTAACAGCGGCCGTATACACCGGTGTCGAAATGTACATGGAAGAGAAACTCGCGATTGTGTTCCAGAGTACAGAATCATACGTTGCATACGGAGTAGGCGACTACCGTTTGGAGACTTTTTGAGGGTCGTTAACAAGCTCCTCTCTACTAGTTGTGGAATGCGAGCGCGGCGCTATGTGACGTCCTGATTGCAGCTTTCATGACGTACTACGTGAGCACTTTTGCCCTAGTTGCTCCATCGTGCACTGACATGATCCATCAAATCTTTCAGCTATCTCGTAAAAGCACAGCTTTCCGTTCGACTAATCGCCTCATCACTAAGCTAATCCGGCTGACAATCGAAACTGGTCTACTAACAGGTGCGGCACCCATGGATGGACTCCACCCTTAAAGTCGCTGATATGGTTACGCTACAAGCTACGGCCGCCATCACATGTGTCATATTTCTCGTAGGCCTGAGACATAACAGACTCGCTGCATATTTTGCAGTGCCTGGGATACCCATATCCAAGTTATACTCCAACACGCTCCTCGCTATACTCAACAGCCGTGCACGCATATACGGTGGGAGGAACCCTCCTGCCGACTTTCACGATTCTTCCAGTCCATGGGAACCCAATGAGGGTGAAGATTATTTTAGCTCTCGCGTTTCAGCCGGCACCGCAGAGATTTGTGTTACGAGAACTGTCGAGATATGGAATCCGGAAGATCGTTCTCGGACTCTTGATGTAAGCGTTTTTTAAAAGTTGGCTAATCCCTTCATCTTGTATGCTTAAACTTTTTTTTTTTTTTTGCCGTGACATAGCTGTCTGGTATTGAATCTTACAAGTGTGAATCGATATCTGGGGATTCTAGTCACGGCAGTACCACTTGCAAGGACTAAGGGCCAATAGCCTAGCAATTAACCTTGTACAATAGCACGTTTTTTTGATGTTGACGGTTCATCATGTCCATAGAGGTCCTTATGACACTGTACAATTGTTCGGAGATGAATGTATTATTAGTATTGGAACTAGACTTACCACAGTGTCCATGCTGTATGCTGTATGCTGTATGCTATGTACTAAATCACATGCCAGGACAACAGCAATCATGGCGCTATGAATTCTACTATAGTTCTAGATATACACATTTACTACAACATATGATAAATAACACACAACTTATCGGATAACAATCAACGATGAAAGAACGACACGGCGTGAAAAAAAAAGTCTGTTGTCCAAAAGTGTCCGGAAAAGCCTAGCGCGCTCAAATTCTTTCGTACATACAGATGTATGCCTTGGCCTTGAGCACCTCTTCAAGCGTCGCAAGCCTGACAGACGTATCACTGATGCACGTCCACTGTCTCTCCGGCTTTCCACTCTTGTATTTGGACGCAGAGGTGGATGACAAAGACGTGTTCGCCAAAGCGGCAGATTCAGAGTTGGTTTGAGGGACTGCACCAGGCGAGCCAGAATGGGAATCACGATGATCAGGAGGTTGATCTGGTATAGCGGTATATGCAACATAGTGGCCCCCAAGCTGTAACAGCACAGAATCATTGGATCAGCCCGACGACGTTCATCTCCAAAAAAGCTGTAGAATAACAGGCTAAAAAAGACTCACCATATTACCAATATGCACCACAACAGCATACAATCTATACATGCACTTCTCACCCTTGCCACGGGACCCTGCGCTTTTCTGCTTCTTACCACCACTCACAGCCTCCTCCTTGACCTCCCCCTCTTTCGCTCTCCTTCCCAAACCGAAATCTTCCCTCTTTGGGGCCAAGAAAGGTGTGAGATCAAGATATTCAGGGAACGACACATAGTCTTCCACCTTTCTAAATCCATAACTCTGCGTGAAAGAAATCAGCGGCGTCTTGGTCATTTGCTGGAACCGCTTCAGGTGGATGACCAACACAGGAGGTGGGGTGGCAATGAGATACCGCTTATACGCGGGACTCATGATGACCGGCTTTGAAGCCTTCCCAGCATCTATGGTATCACCTGCATCAGTACCAGCAACCTGACTGACAGTGACACCAGCAGCACCAGCCGGAGTTGGTGTTGGTGGAGGCGGCGAGAGTTCAGTGGGACCAGCCGACTGATTCTTACCGTCATCCTCATGGCTGGTAGCCGATCTCGGCGCCGACGACTCTGCAGATGGCGCAGCGGTAAACGAAGACCATGACCCTGACGATCCACCGTCATGGTCATCCGCATCCATGCCGCCATGACTCTCCACCGCAGACCTAGACTCTCCGTCGCTCTCGATATCCGTCCACTCGGACCTCGTTCCCTGATGCGCAAAGGGCGCTCGTGGAATGACCAACAAGTCTTTTGTGTCTATATCTGTCTGTTGCGGTTGTATGTATGGCGAACCAGACAGCTGGGTATATAAATGTGGCGAGGGAGCGAACGGAAAAGATGAAGGTGGGTATGGTGATGACACCGGTGAAACAAGGGTAGATGTGATGGATGGAGACGAAGCCGTGCGCCCTAGAGTACCAGGCGTGTTCGGCGCCTCCTCTCTCGACGAGACTGCCGAGAGACTGATATAGTCGGCGCTGTTTGACCGCAGAGTGTACGGCATGCGAGGCCGCGAAGGGGAATAAACCGATTCAATGGGTGATTCGGGCCCTGTCGTGGATATAGTCGGGATGGGCATGCCGCCTGGTGTCTCAATTGGTGGATGACCCAGTAATGACTGTGATTGGGATTGGTTATTATGGTCATGGTGACCGTTATCTATATGTTCCGAGGTTGGGAGTGACGAGCTCAGAGATGATTCAGACAGTGTAGACGACGAAGACTTTGAAGCCTCTTCGGCGCTCTGCGAGTCGATCCTTTCCAGGCTCTTTGATTTGGAATCTTCTTCTCTACCGTCATCCTCCTCCCCCTTCTGCCCGTCATCCTCTCCCTCCTCTTCGTCATGCTCTCGCTTCACCTGCTGCGACTCACCTGCCCCATTCGCCATCTTCCAACATCTCCTACATCCAACCATGTTCTCCTTATCCAACACCTCCACGCTTGTAAACATCCTCAGACACTCTTCGATCCCGCTCGGCCTATTGATCCCCAACCAGGACGACAATGTCTGCGAACGTCGCTCTTTTTCCACTTGGCTACCGCCTGTGCCCATCAAACTCTCGTTCTTACCACTCCCGTTGCTGCTGCTACCTGGATCACCGAGGCCACTGCGATGATGGCTATGATTGTGATGGTGGTTCAGATGCCATCCATGCCCTGCAGACGACTTCATGAGCAAAGCGAATGGATTGGTAAGTGTAGACGAGGAAGAAGTCGTCGATGGCCAACCACTGGGCGGCGTTGGTGAAGACGCGGATCCGGACACATCAATATCAGCCAAGATCCTTCTCAAATACTCCGTCTCTGCCTGTGTCGGTTTCGGCAGCTTGTATTTGACTCTAGCCTTTTCTTTGGACCGCTGACGTCTTGGTGACCAGGAATACCGGGGGATAAATGGTGGCTGCTTCTTTTCTCCATCGCCTTCTGACGCGCTTGAAACTGGCGTCTTGGATGGCTTGGGCAATTTGCTTTGTTGGACAGGGCCAGTCTGTGCAAGACTTACTTGAGAGTGTGTAGATGTGGAGTCAGCAACTGATTCGGGGACGGGCGGCAGTTGCGGCAATGGGCGTTCAGTAACATCTTGGGTCCCCCTGGGTGTTGGGGGCTGGTACGGAGGTTGGGAAAGGGGCGAGAGGCCAGCTGGTTTGGGTATGGGGGCTGCTAATACTGGCTGAAGGCTAGAACTTCCCGCACGTTCTTGAGGAAGAGAGTAACGGTGGCGGTGGCGGTCGTGGTGGTGGTGTGCGGACCCGTCAATGACATGGGCATGATGGGATGGAGGTGGAGGCGACAAGTGAATGGGGGGTGGGGATAAAGTGGGAGGTGTACTGGTCGGTCGCACTTTGGTGCCTCGAACCTGTTCAGTAGAATTCACGAGAGGGTCACTGGATGAGGCAACACGAGCGTCGGGTGAAATGGTCCTGTTCCTCTCCTTGATGGCGGTGACATCCTGAGCCCTAGTTTCTCTTGATTTCTCCTTCTCCTTCTCTTTGGCCTTTCCCTTATCCCGGTCATCATCTCGGTCCATCAGCGCCCTCGTAAATGCAACCGTCAGACTGATCCTCTTTCCAATTTTGACCCATGTGTCATCCTCCTTGTTTTTCTTCTTGTTTTCCTTTTCCTTTTCCTTATTCCTGACGGCATTGTCGATCTTGTCCTCGACTGCCTCTCCCTCCTTGATTACCAACCAATCACTAGCACTCTCCGTCGTGCCTGTCGCACTCAAGCTCGCAACAGCACTAGCAGCCATGGTATCCTCTCTCCCAGTTTCTTCCTTTCCAACATCTCCCGCACCGTTGCCCTCCGTATCCATGAACGCTTCTTCGACCTTTAGCCGATCCTCATCCTCTATCCCATTCTCATACTTTACGTCCTTCATTCCACCCCCAACCTCAATCCTAACGCCGGCGTTGTTGTGATCCAAACTCCTCCTTCTCAACCCTTCTCTATTGTCACCTCCCACGTCCCCCTCTATCCCATCAGCTCTCGCTCTGGGTTGACTGGGAGGTACTGACGACGGTCGTTGGATTCCCAATCCAACTTCGGCGCCGGCACTGTTCGTCCCAGGCCCCTCCTCAGCCGCTGGCCTGGCATCCACAACGGTACCAACATCAACCACTTCAGGAAACCCCGCAATCTTCCTGGCCAACATTCTAAACTTATCCCTTTTCCTCTCATGCTTGCCACCTCCCGGCCCCTGGCCCGTTCCCGTTCCCGTCCCCCCCGCGCTACTCACGCTCCTCTTGAGTGACGACGAAAAGGCAGACAATGGGCTTGATGCAAAGGGAAAAGTTAACGAGGAAGAGGCAGAAGCGTAATCTTCCGGTTTGATGGAGAGGGAAATGTCGTAAAAGTCTTCAAAGGTTTGGGAAACGTGTTTGCATTTTTGGCAGACGAGGATGCTGGTGAGTTGGCCGCAAAAGACCATGTCTGTGAGGGGGAGGAGGCGGAGGGTGGAAGGGGATTGTAGAGATGATGATGAGGAGAGTGAGGGTATTGGCGATGGTGACAGCGATGGCGAGTGCTGCGGCGAGTCGGTGGTGATTAAGCGGGGGATGGAGGGAGGGTGGTGGCTACTGCTCGTCGCTTCGGTGAGCGAGTGGTAAAATGGCGAATAGGGAGATTCGGAATCATGAATCTCGATTTGGGGAGAGGGTGAGATGGGTGAGGGCGGATCATTGCCTGGTATGGGTGAGTTGGAGGAGGGACTCAACGGCGCTGGTCTCTGTTTGCGTTTATGGGATGTGACGGCTCTTTTTCTTTTCGATCTTCCGTGGTTGGGGGGAGGTGGTGGTGGTGGTGGTTGGCGTTTCTTTATGACCTGTAATGTGCCGTCAGATGGCCCATGGATATACAGTATGGAGAGCATGGGGGGTTACATCTAACTCCTCCATCCGCATCGCATCTAGTAGTATACGCAAAAATTCGTGTGCATCTTGCTGAGCAAAATCAAGGTATTGTTGGTATTTCTTGCCAAGCACGGCCAACAAGAGTCTATGCAACCATCCAGCTCGTTTTTTGTCTTCATATCGCAGTGAAGATGGGTGACTTACTTGGGACTTAGAGGGACCCTTTGCCTGGCAGACTGAACGTCCCATGCACGAGACATGAAGCTAAAGAACTGATCGCCAACAGGCATATTGTCTACTGGTGACTGTTCGTGCGGCCCGGCAATGCCATGACCGTTGGTGAGCTGGGGTGAACGAGAGGAGACGAGAAATGTGGAAGAACGAGTTTGGACGTCTGGTGGAATGGGAGAAAAGTGTGCGAGGTCTGAAAGCAGACGGGTTGCGATGAGCTGTGGTACCCAGACGTCGGTGACGGTGGTGAGCGTTGAGATTGATTGGAGCTAGACTTGAACGAGAACTTACGCCCTGCAGCACCGAGTTCATGAAGCAGGTGTTTCCGTGGTTGATGAGGCCTGGCGGTAGGTAGGCATTGCGTTCTTGTTCTTCTCGCTGTTTCCTGGCTCTGTACAGTTCTTGAGGGGAGGGTGGTTTGGGTCTGGTCATCGTGGTGGTGGTCGAGTGCGATGTCAAGAGGCTGCGGACCGGCAACAGGCGAAAGGATTTGCCACAATACCAGACAGAGTCACTACGCCTTGTTCACGCCCTTGCTCATGCAACTTTCCTTCCATCCCGCATTCAAATCGTACGTAAAAGCAAGATCTATGTCGTTTTTGCGGCCAGTGCTGCTATTCAATTTGTAGTCTGTGGATTTGTGCCACGGCCACTGTCCATCAGGATTAACCGTCAGGCTCAGCGATGCTGCGTGAGCAAACTATCATGTTTGCAAATTTGTTCCCATTGAAATAGAATATTTTTCACATTAGAATGGAGCAGCGTGGCTATCAATGGCCTAAGCACGCTGTTCCCAAGGCCTAAACCCCGATACACAGTTGGCGATACTTTTGAGTATCGGGACGTCGAGGATGTCATTCACCAGGTGACCGTCACGGACCACATTTCAAGCGCTCTCAAAGGCGAGTATTTCTGTGTCGAGAGAGACGGTCAAGCAGAAGAAGTGGACACTGGAACATTACAAAAGTGGTTTGCACATGATGTCAAGAATCGGTAAACGCTTTGAATGTGAGGGAGACTGAGTATGAGTTCAACCGGGGAATAGACACTATGTTAGGCTGCGTGTATAATCACATCTGGCATGCCATCCATGTTTCTGTCAATGTGATAGAAATTCAAGGCTGCGGCCGCGAAAGGATTCCCAACAGCGACGACCACGACAACTGCGACGACGACATGAGTACAACTACGACTGGACAGCTGCTTGGCCTGTAATTGCACACACAGCCCCTGTCTCTGTATCTACCAAGTGACGGTATGGATCCTACCCACGTCTTGTCTGCAAAATCCAAACAACAGAATCGCAATATCTTTATCTGGTGTAGTTCATCACGCAAGCTAGCCATGGGTGAATAACTTAATCTTCATGTTCAATGTTCAGAGTAACATGCCCTCACACATTTCCAGGCTGGCATGTTGATGATGAATCACCAGTCACCGTTTCTACAGCCTATCGTTGGGTAACAACTGCCGTTTTGACCCAGTATCCTGAATGGAAGGCAGCCGAGACATATGCCCTATTTCCTGTGGCGCTTCGACCTAACGGTGTGCTCATGAATACTGTGCACCGAAATGGCGAGTCCACATTGTCTCGAGAATCCCAGGATATCATGCTTCCCGGAGACTATGGATTATACGATATTGGTATGGAATACTTTTCCATACCAATATCGTATAATCCATAAGAGGGCCGGGCTCCGCGATTAACGTCCGAATGCGTGCTTTCCGGTGATAATTCACATGGATACGCCAAAATTGCTCAAGTAGAAGCCCACTTTGGTCCACTTCGGCATATACCACATTCTCAGGTACCCCCCATCTCAACCGCTGGATATGCAGAAAAGCACAGAGAAAACAAGCAGCGCTCAAGCCAAGATGAAACAATGCGCGGAGGTGCGTCTCTTTGATGTCAACTGTCGTAAATGTTGGATTGATGGTCAGGAAAACTTGGCATAGCTACACTGCGCACCGTGATCCCTGTCATCTCGCCRCTCTTTCCTCCCACGTTACGCAGCAACGAAGGTACGTGTTCCATTC
>JNHW02000112.1:0-36370 GCA_001691775.3 Amanita inopinata Kibby_2008
TTGGGTGTGTTTTCTTATTCTTTTAACTACTGACTAGAATTTGATGTTTGTCAGATGATGATCCTAATCAATTTTCCTTGCAAGTCAATATTTTGAATAGTGGCATATTCAACTAATGCTCAAGGAATGTTTGAAGCAAATCTCCTTGCTCACATACTGGTCCTTGTAGTGCTGAGACTGGGTGCCCATGTCATGAGAGTCATGGACATTGCAGCAGCAGATGCCTTTGCCAGCAAAATTGTATGCTCTATTCTACTAAGAGTACATTAACATTAATTAATTATATTGTTTTTCAGGCCCACTCAGGTGGCATGGTTGCAATTGCAGTAAATCAAAATCAAAATTAGCTTGTACAAAGAGATGCCCCTGTTCCCTTGCACAGCGTGAGTGTGACCCTGATATTTGCACCAGGTGTGGATCCAAGTGGGTATATTATTTGTCATTTCATATTGGCTTTGTCTTCACATAATAAATTGATATAGAAGTGGGTCACATATTAAGAGAACAAATGAAACTTTGCTTATTTTTAATTGATCATAGATATTAATGCAAGCATGTGTTGTAACATGTCAATTCAAATGGGCAGAATCAAGGTAGGTAATGGAATGCTTGGCTTGCTATCCATTTATCCATCTTATTTGCAGAGAACACATGTACAGCAAAGTCAATGGGGATTTGGCCTCTTCATTCAGGAGCATGCCAGACAGAATGAACTTATTGATGGCAAGTACATGCTTTCATGCCACTCTATTGTGCTTATTTTTTTTTCTCAATTAGAATATGTTGGTGAACTGGTGTTTGAACCCACCACAATTTCACGGGAGTGGGTTCCATACTATGTTTCCCTGCACATGCCTCTGAAAAAAAACTTTCAGTCATCTATCAAGGCACAGGGGTCGGAATTATGTCTTTTCATTGAACCCTACCTTGTCAATCGATGGTGCACATGCAGGAAACGTCACACGGTATATCAACCACTCGGGATCTGATGCCAATTGTTTTGCGAAAAGTAAGCATCCAAGTTTCGCAAAGCCCTGAAACTCAAAAGTGACACTGCCTCAAGTCCAGCTTGTTAATGGCGAACACCGAATTGGAATAATGGCAGGTGACACTTTGTCTCGTCTCGTCACCTTACTTGGTCGTGATTCATAAATCATTTGTTCAGCGAAAGATCTCCATCCAGGGGAAGAGTTATTCCTTGACTACGGACCATTATTCTTCATGAGTGATGATCAGGAGCCTCCAGACGACGCGGATGACAATATTGCAAAGGAAATCGAAACTGCTGGAGGCCCCACAAATGACATGACGTGGAACATTGATCATTCATCGGACGAAACGTATGACGAGAGTGCCGCCGAGAGTGCCGCCGAATCAGAGTCACAGTGAAGGATGTATCTTATAGGTGTACATGGCAACATGGCAGTAGACGGATATGATCACGCCTTTAGAGATAAATGCATAGAGTACGCATCTTCCCCATCTGCATCTACAACGTGAATTAGCACCGTCTTTGCGATAGTAGTGTCATTTTGTGAAACTTGCAATATTTCTTTTCGATGCCCTTCACCGCAAAACCAAGAGTGTCTCTATATAAATGTAAAGCAGCTCTATTTGATTTTCGAACGTGGAGGGAGACGTAGGCCGCATGGTATATCGTGGTCATGGCTTCCTCTGTCAACAATTGGCAGGGGTAATCAGGAATCATAGCTGAACGGCAACGCACGAGATTGCAGCATTAGTTTTTTTGCGAGTCCGAGCCTTCTATATGAGCGCAGGACAGAGATTGAAGTGACATGTCCATGAGGATCTTCGCCCTCGTTAATTTCTTCTTCCCTGCATAACCTGAGCTCGAGCAAGGAAGAGATGGTAATAACCATGACGCACATCTTTGCCAGGATATATCCTACTATTCTGCCATTATGATCTTCGGCGACGTACGAGAGGGAAGGCCATGTCATTGCATGGTACAAGTCTGGTCCAAGTATAATCAGCCGTGAAGCAAATATAACGATAAACGCTGGTACTTGCAATACTTCATTGTATAATTTTCTGGTAGGTTTTGCAAATTACAGGCCTGCATGCCTGTAACATCATCTACCTAGGAAGATACGTCTTGTAATGTAGGAAACAAGAACTTTGGATTCTGCCATACCCGCATCGGTCGAACGTTCATGATGTTAATGGTGGAAGGCGGAGTTTGAATAATAGCACATTAGTCAAAGAAAAAGATAAAAGTATGCCTGTCGCTCAGTTACAGATAAAAGGCTTTTATATAACAGATGTGCCCATATCCTATTCACTTTCTTCCTCTTCTTCCTCCTCGCTTTCCTGCACACCTTCCCATTCTGGCTCCTCGTCTCCACTCTCGCCTTCACCTCCGCTGTCGTCCACCATAGTGACATCATCATCATCATGTTTCCGTTTACCAGTATTACCACTCTGACCATCGTCTACATCCCCATCTGCGACCGTCAGACACGTCAGTCGAGTGCCCTTCGTGTCGTACACTGCCGCGGGCTCGATCTCTAATGGTTCGTCTGATTCCATGGCCGTATTGTGTTCAGGTAACAGGGCAAGATCGTAGAGACAAAGTTTTCCATCCGAGGACGCTGTGCATGCTACGATGGTCGTTTTACGCGTTGGATACGATGATGGAAGTTTGATCGCAACAGTTTGAAGTGCCTTCACCCTTTTTGAGGCAATCGTAAGGCCGGCAGTTCAAAGACACAACTGAGACGAGTCTCGTCGAAAAATTTTGAGCTTACCGTCGTTCGTGGCCTACTAGCTGAGCAATTATCCGTGGAGGTCGTTCAGGAGTTGAGGAAATCTCATATACGGATAACTTTCCATCTTCAGCACCAGCGAGTAAGACTTCTCCGGGTCCTGATACTCGTTGGCAGAATTTGACGTCATGTAAGCGAGACGGGTGTGTGATGGTATGTAAAAGGTTCATTTCCTGAGTTGTACCTAGCATATGAGAATCCGGAAAGACTTTGCTTGCGATTTGAAAGGAACTTACCGTGTCGTAGATATCCATGGTAGATCCTGACTGCACAACGAACTTTGAACCATCTGTTGACCACCGAACGATTTCGCCCTCTGACCAGCACAAATCAATGAAAGCAAATGGAATCGATCCAAGAGGTCAAACCGTACCTTTGCCTAGTTTTGTACTCGCACATCCTTTGCCGCGCATAAGATCCCACATGCGCAAAGTCCTATCTTTTCCTACGCTAAGTGCAACTTTGCCGGACGGGTGTACCGCAACGGCGTTGACGCGCGTTTTGTGACCTTTCATTACACGCAACACCGTCCAGTCGCGAGCGTGGAACAGACACAGCGTGCCATCTTCAGAAGCAGAAAGCAAGTGAGAACGCGAGGGGAAAAGGAGGTGTGTTATAGAGCCTTTGTGTATTTCCGTCGTCGATTGAATTTCAGCTCGCAAATGAATGGGGGCAATAATGACGCACCTTGGTGATGCATGAGTCCACCAATTTCTTTTCGACGGCGGAGGTCCCAAATTTTGATAATCTCGTCGGCGCTTCCTGTTGCAAGCCATTTTCCTCCATGTGGTGATGTAGCGACTGCCTTTATGCACGATACGTGCGCTGGGAACGCGAATATAGGGTGCAGGGTGAAACTGAGCATAGGCTCCGTACTGCTGCTTGACTCATTGGGTGATGGAGTAGACACGGTGACGCGTGCGTCCAGGCCGTATAACAGTTTCTCATATGTGCCTGCTACAATTTTGAAGCTCGTGGGTAGCCGCTCTTCTCCTCCTCCAATCGCTCTTCTCTTTTTTATGGTTGATTTTTGTAGCTTTGGCGTAGGAAGGGACTGTTCTTTTGACTTTCCCTTATTCCTTGGTCTTCGTTCCTCTGCTTCACTTCCCGACTCTTCTACTTTTGCATTTTGGAACTTTTGCCCAGGTTTTTTTAGGATTGAGCGAAGAGGAGCTTTGGTGGGTTGGGATGATATTGTTGGGTTTGGTGTGGCAGGTAATTCATCTACCTTTTGTCTTTTCCTCGCTTGCCCTTGATGTTTGCCCATAACGCTCAGTTATCGAGGATCTAATTTTTCTGGCATTCATCATGAAATCCGGTATTTGTCATTGTTAGTTTCCAAGGTCTTTACCTTCCAACTGTCCTTTCCTAATTTATTCTAACCGAATCAAAAAAAATCAAAACATAGGGAGCGACCGTGTAGCGTCGGAGGATGCTTGGACGCCCAGATGTAGTGAAGAACTCTAGAAGATTACTTTTGTGCACAAGAAATGGTCAAAAATCTTCGAGAACCTGCTCGTTTCACTCGCAAGTTGACTGGCGTCGAACGATTACGGAGAAGAATGCATCTGTGAACGCGTTTGTATATACTACCTCAGAACCGCAGAAGAATGAAGTTGGGAAGGAACATTTGGATGGTTGTAGCTTACGAGGTTTGGGCATTGCAATCAAGGACAACATTTGCACTGCGGACATGCCGACGACCTGTTCATCCAGGATGTTGAAAGGTCTGTTACTTTCTCTGCTGTGAAATAACGGGGTCAATATTTGTTATAGATTCCACCTCTCCTGTTGACGCCACCGTAGTTGCACTCCTTCGACAAGCAGGAGTAGACATATTGGGAAAGACAAATTGTGATGAGTTTGGGATGGGGTACGTCAAACAAAGGTTCATTACCAGTATCGTTTACATGTTATTAGTTCATTAAACGTCAATTCCGTACATGGGCCTGTCGTTAACCCTCGGTCGTTCCTGGATGGCACCGGTAATGTGCCTGAAAGGAGTGCAGGCGGTAGCTCAGGAGGAAGTGCCGCGGCGGTCGCGGCTGGGATGTGTTTTGCGTGAGTATGCAATCGAGAGATAAGAACAAAGTTGACTTGTATGCTTCAAGTGCACTGGGCACAGATACGGGGGGTTCAATACGCCTTCCGGCTTCGTATTGCGGAGTGGTGGGCTTAAAGCCGTCCTATGGGCTACTAAGTAGGTAGGTCATGTCTGGCGAAAGAGTTTTTATTTTAACAGTTTTGCTGGCAGATGGGGTGTAGTGTCGTTTGCAGACAGCCTAGACTGTGTTGGCATTCTATCCAGAGATGTTCATAGTACAAAGAGGATATTTGGTAAGTGGATATATTTTGTGCGCGGAACTTTGTTGATGGAATACAAAGATGTCTTAAACGTTTATGACGACAAGGACCCAACTGCTGCACTAGAAGACGTACGGAAACAGGCAGCTCTGGACACAGTGGAGAGGATGAAAGAGTGGAATGACGTCAATGGTTCGCTCCAGGGGTTGAGAGTCGGTGTACCTCAGGTATGTATGCACTTGCCTAGTGATTTTCCATGTTGACGTGCTCTAGGAATACTTCCCTTCAGAAATGTCACCTGTCATCCGCGAATGCGTGAGACGCATTATTTTTGGACTACAGTCAAGGGGAGCCACGGTTGTCCCAGTTTCAATGCCATCAACATCATACGCCCTTAGCGCATATTACGTTATTGCTAATGCTGAAGCGAGCAGCAACATGGCGCGGTATGATGGGGTGGAGTATGGCAAGTGTGTGACTGCTCGTGCGAAAGCGTCCTAACGGTCTGGCCAGGTTTGCAAGTCCGCCCGCCACCTGGGGCTGATCTCACCAAGACAGCGCGAGTTTATGCTCACACTCGCACTGCTGGCTTCGGGCGAGAAGTCCAGAAGCGAATATTGCTTGGCACGTATGCCCTTACTGCAGAGTGCGTTGACAACTTTTGGCTGAAAGCTTGAGTTTAAATAACGTCATACAGTGCATTTGATAATTATTTTTTGCAAGCGCAGAAAGTACGTCAGCTTGTGAAAGAGGATTTCAACAAAGCATTCATTTTGCCGGATCATTTAAACAAACGGAGCGGAGAACGAGATGGCGTAGATGTGTTGATCCACGCATCCGCGATCCGCACCGCCCCACCACTGGCAGAAAGCGGGGGGCTGTCTACGTACGTGCAGGACGTACTGACTGTGCCAGCGTCGTTGGCCGGTGTTCCCGCAGTGAGCGTGCCTGCAGGGAGCGGCGAAGATGGGTGGCCTGTGGGAGTGAGTGTTGTGGGTCAGTGGGGCAGCGAGGAATGTTTGATGAGGGTCGGCGAGATTGCAGCCAAGATAGGATTGGAGTGACAGGGGTCTTTGTTGATATAATTAGTGTGGCCCTGAATTGAATCTCGATCGTGTGATCGGCTGTTGGCTTGATTTCGGGACGCAGCCTTTTTTCTTTTTCACAACGACGATGAACGTCCAAGCTCTCCTCCACGACGCACCCTCAGACCAACACAGGCGCACGAGACAAGACAACTCCTCCGTCCAAGACAACCCCCAGCAATGGCCTCCCTATCCCCAGCACATCCAGCAGAGACCTTCTCCCCAATCTCCCCCTCGACAACTTGATTACTCTGCATCTCGCCCTCCATATCCCACAGATCCTCCTTCTGGGTATCATTCGTCGTCTGGCCATCCCCCCCAATCCCAAACTCCCCCTCCGCCACACCATTCGTCTTCACGCCGGCCACCCGCAGCCCCATCACAGCCACCGCCTGCGCATGCTCCATCTACATCTCATCCGTCACCTGCTATGGCTTCACTCCGTCCATTAGATATCAGCAACGTGACGAGTGCAAATGCAAGCGCCGCACACACTCCCATACCAACAGGGCCCGGAGTGGGGGGCGGAAGTGTGAGCATGCGTATGCCGACCCCAGCGCCGCTTGGGACATCTGGCGCCGCCAGCATCACGGGTCCTGGTATCTGGGGTCCCGACAAGTTGTCGGGGTCTGAACTCCTCAAGGAGAGAGACGCAGTGAGGGACGTGAGAGACATGAGAGACGTGAGAGACTGGGACAGAGACCCGCGGGACCGTGCCAGAGACTTGTTGCGTGACCGTGACCGTCCGTTACATCCTCCCCTCCCTCCTCCTTCGCTGTCCGTATTCGGAGACCAGCCACGGAGGAAGAACATTGCCATGGAGGTTAGCGGCCCTTTGACTGGTCCTGGAGTACCTTTGGGCCCTGGATTGTCGGGTTCAGGTGAGTTTTCAGCTTGTTTATTGTGTACCTTTGTATACTTGTTCTCAACGATTATTTTTCTAGATGACTTGTCATCGCGTACTCATCCTCGTGAAAGAGAACGAGCGGATTCGGGCTCATCGTCTAGGCGAACTAGCATCAGCAACGCTACTATCACAACCATAAACGCCGGCAAGAAAGTTGCTTCTCCGACCGAAGATGACCCCCGGGGTAGGGAACCGCAACAGCGTGTCCAAGAGATTCAACTCAAGGAACGACCTTCGCGGGACTCGAGCCGTGAACGTGAACGTGAAAGAGAACGAGACCGGGACCGGGACCGAGAGTGGGATAGGGAGAGTGACCATGACGGTAATTGGGACTACCGTTACCGTGAAATGAGGACGCGCGAAAGGGATAGGGAGATTATCCGTGCTGCACATTCTCCAATGCAGCAGCAGCCTCCCAACCGTATGCAATCAGGTCTCACTCCTGATTACAGACCTCCGCCAGCTGGACTGAACCTGGGCATGCCGCCAGGTCCAGGCATTCCTCTGGGAAGTGATCATCGCAGTCCGGGACCTCCGATTGACTATAGGCAACCCCCGGGACAGCCCCCGCCTCTGCATCAGTCTGGAAGAGATGCTGGAAGAGCCACTCCAAAGGCTGAACTCTTGGTGCTCAAACACAGTAACAGCGCTACCGTCGGTCCCGGCGTCCCTGGAGATCGCGACCGAGAGAGAGGTGGCCTTCCACTTCTAAACGAGAGAGAACGGGAAAGAGAACGAGAAAGGGAACGAGAGAGAGCTGTGCTGCACCCTCCCTATGGCGTCATCAGTGGTGACCGAGACCGAGAACGAGAACGGGAGTGGGAGCGGGATCAAGAGAGGATGAATATGAACCTGGTGTACTCTGAACGTGAGAGGGAGAGGGGACAACCCCCGGGCATGATTAGTGCTGTACCTCCCCATCCCAGTCACCCTTCTTTGCCTCCACCCCCTGCCTTATCCCTTGGTCATCCAGGTCATCCTCACTCGCACTCTCATTCCCATGGACACCCTCATCAGCACCACCAGCATCATTCACAACATCGTGACCAAGGTGGACATTCGCATCAGTTACATCCTGTGGGCGTTCCCCATCATCACTCATCTCATCCTCCCCCTTCTTCAGCGCCTCCTCAACATCAGCCACCCCCGCAGCAGCACAAAGGTGTTCCACTGCCTCATTCACATTCCAGTGGACGACATCCTCCGCATCTCATCCACCATCCTCAACCGCAACCTCCAGGACAGATTCAATTGCTCCCTCACCCTCAACAGCAACATCCGCACTCTCACATCGTTCACCCACACTCACAACCACACCCCCAGAGTCATTCTCATGCACATCCCTCGCAACAGCCGCCACATGCACCGTCTTCGCAACCACACTCCCCACATCCTAGCCAAATGCATCCAGGACCTCCTTCAACTCTTGCATCACAGCCGCATTCACTCTATCGTTCCCAACCACCCCCTCAACCTCCACCCCCAGTCTCAGGGCCTCTTGGCAGCTCCGTAAGTGGAATAGCCCCACACCATCATCATCATCACCATCCATCACCATCATCTCAGCAACCTCCCCAGCTTCACGCTCCTCCTCAAGGACCGCCACCTCAAAGGCAATTCCAAAACCAATTTCATACCCAATTCCTGCCTGGATTGCCGCAACCTAGCTCGCGCATGGGATCACCTGTACCCGTTCCTATGTCTCATCAGCAACAGCAATCGCAGCAGCAGCAGCGGACGCAGATGCAGACGTCTAATGTGTCTGGTGGAGGCATGCTACCGTCGCAGCAACAAATGCCATCGTCATCGTCCACGTCAAAGGGTGTAGGACTGGGTTTGACTGGAGTGCCAGGGTTGGAACCTATGGAGACAAATCCCGGTACCGGAGGTAAGGGAGGGGGTGCGAGGACGAGAAAGTCAAGAGGAATTATTGCGAAGGGTATGGACAGGGAGAAGGACAAGATGGTCGATGTTGACATGAGAAGCGGGCGTAGGGGCTATGTTGAGTTTGATGAGATTGAGGGTATTGAAGAAGCGGAAAGCGATGTTGGACATGCCGGGGTCATTGAACGAGAGGTGGAAGAAGAGCGAGAGGTTCGAGCAAAGGTGAAGGTCTCGCTAGGCACCTTCGTATTTCCGAGGCTGCCGTTCCCGTACTTTTTTGACCTTGGATATGGGATCAAACCTCACGCCAAGAGTGAATCAGCGGTCGACGGTATACAGACAACGGATGACGGTGCGAAGAGAGAGAAGAGGGAGGTTGACAAGGAATTAGAACGGGCGAGAGAGGCAGAGAAAGAGAACTTGAATGTTGAGGAAAAGAAGGGTGGTCAAGTCAATGGGACCGACGCAAGAAGGCAGGATGATGCGATGGATGTCGACGGTAAGCAGAGCGTCGAGGAGACGGTCATCAGGGAGGATAAGGATCTGTTGGACCTCGAAACCCGGCTGACCGTCGTAGTACCCAACGGATATATCCCGCTTGAGAAGCCGCTACATCCAAAGATTTGGGGCGGGGGACTCGCTGAGCGTCCACAGATATTCTTGGGTGGTAGAGACGTCAAGGGCAGCCAGAGGAACGGCCGTTACACTCATGATGCCAGACGAGGCCAGCGAAAGGAATCATCGTTGCGGCATGTGGACGGTAAGCGAGTCGCACTTTCGCGAAAGAGGCGGAGGAGAATGTACACGGACGATTCAGACCTATTCCTATGTGCGTTACATTCAGGATGGGTGACATGGAGTGGTGCGACGCAAGCACGGACTGAGGGGAAGGATATGAAGTTGGACGTGAGGGTGTTGAAATGTTGTGGAGCACCCGGCGGAGCGCGGTTAGTAGAGGGAGTGAATGGAAAGGAGGAAGTGGTAGGGAGATTTTTGGGTGGTTGGGGAGAGAAGTGTTTCAATGAGGCGGGGAGGGTTCAGAAAAGACGAAGGAAGGGTAAAGGGAATGAATGGCCGGTTGAGGAGGAAGATGATCAAGAGGTGGGGGATGAGAGAAGTGATAGCGAAGATGACGGCCGAGGGCTTGTCAGTGCTGGTTGGGGATCTGGTCATGACGGGAGTGCCATTGAAATACTTGGAGTCGAGTTTGTCGAGGTATGATCTACAATTTTTTTTCATTGACTACAAGGACCTGACATGATATACAGAACGGCTCTGGACGCTCACTACCCGGCCTGGGCCTCCGCAACCGCACGCAGCGTATGTGGGAGTATAACGCACGACGTATGAATGTCCTTGACTCTGTTATGGGGTCTAACGGACGGGGATCCCTGACGAGACTGGCAAGCCGAAAGCGCCGGCGTGGCTGCGATTGGCCACTACCGCACCCTCGGCGATTGCCCAATGCAGCATCTCTGGACGTTATTCCAGAGGAGGATGATGAAGAAGAAGAGCGTGGCCTCGTCGATACTGCCGCTGATTGTCATTGTCTCGAAGAGCACTCGCTAATGGATAACTGTACAGTCATATTCGGAAATACTACAGAATGCAAACTACGGACATGGTATGTTCGTTTCGTTGATTAAGCTGCTTGCTGGACTGAGTCTTGTCAAAGTTTCAAGTATGATCCTACTACGCTTCAGGACCTCCTCTTTCCTGGATCCGCAATCCCTGATTGCCAACCCCTCAGGAAGCGCAGGAGAGTTGATGATGGCTCCGACGTCGAGATGGCTGATGGCGACTCTGTCAGTCAACCATTACGTCGCAGTTCACGACCTGTGATGCTCTTGACAAGTTCGCAAACGTACCTTCTTTCACCGTGCACTAGAGACGCGGCTCTGGGTAATGTCACGGTTGACATATCGCTCGTTCTCATGGATGAGAATGTGTCACAGCCTGACAAAGTTCCCCGAGATGACACCGATGCAGATGATGCAACGCAGACTATGAAGGCATCACAGGATTCACGGTCCGATACACCGAAGCCAGCTGAGGCTGATCCAGCGGGTTCTCACAGCAAGTCAGATCATGTCGAGAGGGTTGTGAACGATGACCATACGGCATCACTTGAGCCCTCGTCAGAAGGTGACCTACAGGGGCCCGTTAGTCATCTGCATCCAGAGCCAGAGAGCAAGATGGATTCATTACGCCCTTCCCAAAGCGTTCCTGATTGTGCTACAGGGACAGGCGGGGTCAGCGTAAAGAAAGAAGAGCACTCACCTTCGCTCCAGATGGTAAGATCCGGTGTTGGTCAGGGGGCTTTCCGATTCTTGAGAGACGAAGTGGTGGTGGAGGGCGAGACTGAGCTGAGGATACGTGTGGCTGGTTGGCGGTGGGGACCATCTTTAGTAGCTTGACTTGGGTTCTGTCTGATTGCTTTCGTCGCTATCTCTTCTGGGTATCTACGAGCTGTGTGTATCTATTGGACTTGGGCTGTGAATATCGAGCTCAAATTTTGAGTCGCGGTCAGTCTCATTAGACGTGGAGTCGACGATTGTGCTACTCGAATCGGATATGGGGCGGCCGCGGCCGATGATCCCTCCGAAACGCGGTCACGTGACTTTACGGCAATTGTAGTTCGCACTCGTTGGCGGCGCGAACTTTGAAGGACCACATTCAGTTCAACTTTTTCAAGATGGCGGCCATGCTGGAAACGCCGTCGCGTATATGGCGCAGAATCGAAGCTATTGAGGACAGAGACATGCCATCGTTGCCATCATTGCCGCCGTTCGAGGACTCCGCCGACGTTGGGCTCGAGTCTAGCGATATATTGTCTGAGAGCGATGTGGAATTCAACGACATGGCGACTGCAGCGCACTCTACGCCTGCTGCCACTTCTCATGCTGCTTCGACTTTTCGTGCTCCGTCAAGCGCCTCTAGCACCGCTCGATTCGCGAGGTCTATTGCGTCCCGCTCTGCCAAATCTTCGACGGGGCCACCCTCTGCATCGGTGGTGGGGAGAGCTGCGATGGAGAGCTTTGATGCGAGCAGGATACCGTCGCTTCCGAGGATACATGTGGAAGCAGAAGATCACTCAGATGACATGGACTCGGATGTTGAACAAGAGAGTAAACGTGACGTTTATGTGCCTCCTCTGGGGGATCGTTACGAGGATGATGATCTATCAATCAGTGATGCACTACAGTCTATCAGTCGTAGCAGTTCTCCGGCCTACGCGTATGAAAAGGAAAAGGCGCCAACCAAACCGTATGATTACTCCATCAGTCTAAAGTCTGAGCCAAAGGCAAGTATATGATATCACATCAATTACGGATTTTCATTATATGTTGCCTAAATAGCTCTCGCCTCTCGATAAATTTCGTAATGTTTCGCTGCGAAGGCCTGCGTCGCGTACACGCACACCCTCTTTGACGCACACATTGACGTCCACATCCTCATGCTCAACAAATGATACGCCCCATAGCTCTCGTTCTATTCCAGCTTCGCGCTCAAATGTCGCTTCACCCATTCCTGGAGCTTCCATCCCCCTGCCACCAAGTCGCGCGTCCTCAGAGTCGCCTGCTATTGTGATCCACCGTCCGAGGGAGGATGTGTCAGTGTTGGAAGATGAGCAACGTTCTTTGTCCCAGTCCATGCAAATGCAATCAATGGATATTACCGACATTCACATCTCACCTCCACAGTTAAACAATGCAGGCAACACATATCAAGCAGAGTACACAGAGACGGAAACTGAAGATGAGCAAAATCAAGTGACTGAAGAGACGGATGATAATCACCAACGAGAACTCGAAAGTCACGAGAGCAGGACGACTGATCTGGTTTCTGGTGACGAGAGAGAACCCACGTTCTCGTCAGATGCAGAACAAACACCTTACGCTGGCGGTTACCGCAATGAATCTACCTTTACCCAAGCAGTTCGAAACTCTCCGGCACCTGTCTCAAGTGCCCATTCATCTCCAGCCTTTTCTCTGGCATTCACTCCCACCCCCGCCTTCCCTCGCCCCCGATCACGATTCAATCTACCTCAACCCCCCAGGGATATCGTTGCCTCCTATCCAGAAGCCCAACAAACACATTATCAACCCACGGAGCTAGCCAACGGACAATTCTCTGAAGAACATGATAGCAATGACGCAGAAGAAGAGACCGACGCACAAGTTCATCATAGGCATGTTCGCATTGCGGAAGAAGACCCGATGACACCACACACACGCCGCAAATCCTTCTTGTTGTCTGTCATCAACTCGACAGCTAGACCACGCCTCAAGTATCCTACACCCCACCCTCGTAACGTGATGGCCACGCCCGGCACGGTGGAATCCACGCCGGGACCTAATCTGGTAGCAACGCCAGCGACTCAACTTCGCGTAGCATTTGCTGGAGTGACGCCACGACCACGGCTGCCTTTTGCCTCCAGTAGCGGTAGCGGAGGCCGGACATCCTCCGAATCGGCATCTATCACCTCGCAAGGCTCTCCAAATACCGAACCTTCTGACAGTGGCCCTCACAAGTTGGCAAATGGAAAAATTCAATGGGGAACCCCCGGCACCATGGGAACTACATCTCCAGTTCTGCCGACCGAAAACGTATCTTTCATCTCAACTGCATCGTCTCATGATCTGACAGCTCATCAACGGGTCAATACCTCTTTTGACCCCGCCATGGGTTTTGGCGCTGGTGCACAGGGATACGGCATCGGAAGATTCAATGCAGGGAAGCTAAACACATATTTGCACGGGCTTAATCGACGACTGCAAGAGGAGAACGAAGTTTTAATGGAGAAACTCCGGAAAATACAAGAAAAGGATCCATCTGGGAATGGGACGAACCAAGAACATCTCTCTGCTGCATTTCCTGCAGGCGGAAGGAGGTCGAGCGCGGGTAGAAGGGTGAGCGGGGGAACTGTATTGGATGACGTGAGAGAGGCAGTGGTCGAGGAGAAATGGTTAGAGGAAAAGGCGGAGCTTGAGGATCTGATCGATTCATACAAGGAAGAGATTGCGCGATTCACGGATGAGAGGGAAGGATTGGAGCGGAAAATGGAGACTGAGAAAAAAGAGAGAGAACGCGACAGGCAGAGGTGGAAGGAGAGAATGGCAGAAGTCGAACAAGGAGTGGAAACCATCATTAAGGATTTGGAGCAGAGATTGGAGCAGTCGGAGGGAAGGACCAGGCAAGCCGAGGAAGAGCGAGATCAGCGAGTGAAGGACCTCATGCGCCAGCTGTCTCAGGCAGAAAACGAACAAGCTATGGCTTTGGAGAGAGCAAGGAAGGCTGAATATGCTCTTGAAAGCGAAAAGGAATTGGGTGGTGAGCTGCGGGAGTCGAACGAGAAATTGATCAGTGTCATGGGCGAATTGCGAAATGCCCATTATCAAATCCAGGAACTTGAAGTGGAAATTGGACAGGCAGATGCAAAAATTGACAACTTCGAAAAAGAATTACAAGATCAAAAACACGGCGTCAAGGGGCTCGAGCAGGATCTTGATGACAAGGTGAGGGAATTGGCAAGAGAGAAGGAAGAAACCCGTGGTCTGGAAAATGTGGCAAGACACGCTGAAGAGGAAGTGAATGCTATGAAGGCCTTTGTGTCTGAATTGGAAGAACAGATGGGAGCCGCTGCGGACCGGATTGCAAATCTCGAGGATGAAGTGATGATCAGCAAGCAAGAGATGCAGAAAGCACTGGTTGCGGAAGAAAAGGCTCATCAACAGACTGCAAGGCTCGAGATAGACGCACAGAATGCTCAAGAGATGGCGAAACAGATGGAAGATGCATTGGAAGAGGCTGAAAGCAAAATGACTCATGACCAAGGAGCCGTGGCTGAGCTCCAGCTGAAAATCAACTCGCTCGAGCGCGAGTTGGAGCGAGAGAAAGGAAGGGACCCTTCACGCGACCTGATGGGTCCCACGGAGGCCGACATCCAAGCCCTAGAAGAGGAACTTGACGCGGCGAACAAGGAGATTGCACGGCTGAACACGTTGATGACTCAGTCTCCCGCTCGTAAAGCCGTTGAAAAGGCCAAGGACATGAGGATCGAGGTTTTGGAGAGGGAGAAGGAGGAACTACTGGAGAGGAACCGTGCACTGCGCTTAACGGTAACCGAAATGAATACCCCAAGCAAGGTTATCAACACCAGTAATATCTCGCCCATCCATCGACACGTGCTTTCCATGTCTATCAGGGCCCCCCGCACACCAGGCGGGCCATTGAAAGAGGTGATTCAGAACAACTTGTATGAAATGCTAGCTGGCTGACTCGGTTCTCTCAGCTATCTTGGCTTAACAGCACCTCTGATCCTAGTTTCTCACCTCTGCTCGCTGAAATCACCCGTCTTCAACGGGAACTTGATCGTGCTAACGAAAGCATAGATGACAAGCTGGACAAGCTAGAGGATGCTGGCCTTGGTGTGGTTGGACTAACGAGGAAGCTTGAAGACGCCCGTGCTAAAATCGTCGCTTTAGAAGACGAAATCGCTAGACTGACCAGGAAAGAGGACCGTCTCGTTCATCGGATGGAACGAATCAGATGCCATAAATGTCACGTCAATGTTGATGTGCACGCCATGATATATGCAGATGAGAGGTTAGTTTTCGATTACGCATGACACCATAGACCTTACGGAGTACTTGACAGCTCCCTGGAGACTTTCCATGATGGTTTGCCAGTCGAGCCAGAGACACCGCCAACAAGAACGAGTGAAGCCCTACGTGTGGAACTCCGGACTGTCAATGCACAGCTTGAAACCCTCAAAAAACAGTGGGAGATTGAGAAACGACAACTCGTTGGAGAAAAGGCCGCCCTGAAAGATGCTACAGATCGTCTGAATGCACAAGTCAAGAATGCACAGGAAGAAGCGAGGAGGGCGTTCGAAAGTGGCAGGGCAGGAGAGAAAGCAAGGGCAGGTGTTGAAGGGGTGTGTATAATGCACCGGCCAGTATGTCGTCAAGTATTTAACGCACTCCTTTCCAGGAACTCGAGACAGCCAAGCGTGTTATTGCCGATCTGGAGGAGAGGCTTAAAGGAGAACGAGCAAATTTGAGAGCTCTGACAACCGAGCAAGACCGCCTGCAACGGGAAAAGGATGATGTTTTATCGCAATTGCAAAGGACAGAGTCGGTAAGTGGATATATATCTGGAGATAATGCAGCGATTTACATTTGGTTTTAGGACATGGACGATGTTCGCCAACAGTTGTACAAGATCAAACAAGAAAACCATGGCCTGGAGAAAGAATTACGAGGTTTGTGATATTTGTTTCAGAGATATTAGATGGCTCAACACCGGATAAAGCGAACGCTACCGCGGAACAGAAAGCACGCATTCTTGAGGGTCGAGTGACAGAGAATTTTGGGACCATTGACCTCCTTCGCCAAGAGCGTTCACTGCTTGCGGCTGATCACAAACAGCTCCAACGTCGATTCACGGAGTTGACCGAGGTTGGCTTCTTTTTTGATCAAACACGTTTACCATTAGATTTTGACTTGCAATGCTCTGTTAGCAAGCAAACAGGCTCCGTTCTGAATATGCTGCGACGTCGACTTCACATGACAAACGGCGGCATCAGTTGGATCTGTATCGTCTAGAGATTGATGATCTCCGGCGCGCAGTTTCCGAACAGGCAAGCGAACTGCAAAGGGCAGAGAAGGAAAAGAACCGGATTAGTGCCGAGAAGGAAGGTGTGGCAAAGACCGTAGCATCTCTTGAAGCCGATCTCCGCCGGGTTAAGAGGGACGCTGAAGCGTTTGGACGGGATTTGAAACGATTGCGGGGCGAAAAGGAGAATATGGAGGAATCGCACAAGCACGAGCTTGCTCGGCTAGAGAGATCAAAGAAGCAGGCGCAGACGCAGATACGTCTCTTGACAGAGCAACTAGAGAGCCAGAAGGACGTTGCCTTGAGAGCTCAAGAGGAGCTGAGAAACCATACTTGCGCTGTGTGAGTAAATTTTTTTTTTTTGGGTGCTAGATGCATCAGTCTCAAAAGGCCTGGTCCTTTTTCCGTTTCTAGAGATGACGGCCAATTATCGGCGATGAAACTGCAGCACAACAAAGAAAGCAAGGGATTGATTGTTCAGATCCGATACCTTAAAGCAAAGTTTACCCGCGAGTCCACGATGCGATCGAACCTGTGTTACCAGAAGCAGTACCTGCTTCTCCTGCTCGCCCGGTATGAGAAAAGGTGAAGAGCCTTACGACTTTTTCTTTCTCTGTGCGACCCTGCTGAAAAAATGGCTAACTTGCCAATTTGCAGTGAGAAAACGATATTTGCATCTATTGCCTGTATTGGTTTTCCAGTATCACCGCCGCCCGTGATAAGGAAGCCACGCAAGTTGAGGAGCGTGGCTGTCGCTGTGTTATTCTCGCTTAGAGCAAGGTGAGTTGTTGAGCTGATATTTGTTTATGCAATGTCTGACGGTATGGTCTTTCTTTTATTAGTCGTGCTGGTGTTGCGTGGCGAGAGCAGTGCTCAGCCAAAACTGCGGTTGCTACAGCGTTGCAGGAGGTGCGACAGCGAAGGGTGGCTAATAGAACACAATCTCCATCATAAACCATAATCATTCTTGTTTTTTTTTTTTCCATTGATCCCTCCTTTCTTGTCTTGCCTGGCATGGCTGTTGTTGTACTCTATTTCTTTCCTTTTTTTTTTTTTTGTTGACCGACTCGTTGGGTGATGTTGTAGTTTAATTACTAGGTATAATTCCGGTACAATTACTGGGCCCACGATAATGATTGGTATTGCAAATAAGAATGCGATGCTGTCTAGATGTTACAATGAAAAGAAATAGTAAGGGGAGAGGGCCCAAAAAAGTCAGTGCTTGGGACGCGATTTACGGTCAGAAATTATGCGGACGGCGTCTTTTGAGAAGAGATAGGAAAGACCGCTCCAAATGGTTGTTGTAGCAACAACCCACCTAGTTGCGTGTTTTCAGATTAACACCAAAGACTGAGATGGGAAGAAACTGACTGGAAGCTTTGCAGAGGAAGTGTCAATTCGAACGGCAAAATTGGGCTTATGGTCGTAACGCCCATGAGACCAAGTTGAAGAGCCGTATTAATCTAAGGACAACCCGGTCACAAAATGGGCGTGATGACGTTGAATTTCCGACTGACCTTGCTAATGAACGTTGGTCTGACCTCTGCCGACGGTATCGAAAAATCCCAGTACCGCACAAACGTTTTCTTTTTTTTTTGATTCACGCAGTCAGAATCGCATATATCAGGCATGTTTTACTCTTAACGGGATTGCAAGACAACAAGACATACAGGAGGCGGCAAAGAGGTGTACCGAATGTAGAAAGCCGAGAGACTCAATAACACATCTCGTCCGAGGATGATCGCAGCCAGGGGAACTTGACGACGAAGAGCCATGCGTCAAAAAAAAAAAAAAAGCAACAAGCGAGGATATATAATGAATAATGAAACGACGGGTTTCCCCACGTACCAGGCAGCATCCCTTGCATGGACAAAGTGATCGTCAATGTCGTCATCAGCATTTTGTCTGCGGCGGGATCGAGAATGGTTCCAATGACGGAATGCATTTCGTATCTCCGTGCCAGATATCCGTCGGCCTTTTATTCAACTTTCTTTAGACACAAGTCATGGAGAAGGAATAGAGGGAATTGGAGTTTGGGCAAGGAGGAAGGACGAGGGGGCGAAAAAAAAAAAAAAAAAAAGGAAGGAAATGAAGCAGACCAGATCTGTTAGCCCAGCATACACGAGAAGCGTCGTCGCAAGGTAAAAGTCATTTTGAAGGATCGACCAGCCAAGAACAGGACAAGCCAGTATACGCGACACAGTGAGCAAGTTCGGCAGCGTGTAAATGTTTTCTCTAATAGTCTTTGGCTTTTGTGATCGTTCGGGATGTTTCAAACTAGAGGAAGAAGAATAACAGCGTGCCCCCACTCCTACCAAAGCAGTAGGAGCGGGAGCAACGCGCACCAGACGGACGGGCGGAGGACGTCGATGGAGGAGACATGCGAGTGGATTGGCGTAGCAGTGGTATCGATGCGAAAGAGGTTGACTGCGGCAGAGAGTGCGGAGGGGGAGAGGGAGAGGGGGCGGGGTGGAGGAGGTCAACGTCCTCAGCAGGAGAATCATGGTCGACCCACCGTGGGAACCCAACGTCCAACATTTCAACGTTTCGACGTTCAACCGCGCCATTGATGTCGCCGCTCGTTTGCCTCGTTGATGCGCGGAGAAATGCTCTCAGCCGCGGTCCTCGTCGCTGAACATCTAAACGACAAGCTTGACGTCGGTTGTATTCGCTGTCATCCAGGCGTTGCCGCTCTTCCTCAACTACAGCACTCAGTACTCACATGATGCCTTCAACACTTGGCACCTTTGTCTTGTACAAAACATCCAAAGATTGACCCATAAACACATAAATACTAAAAGAGTACAGTAATCGCTCATGACACACAACCGCCAAACGCTACACGTCACGCGTCATGCCTTGGTGGTTGTCTTGCTGCGATCCCAACTTCCAGGTCCGAATCCACGATCCTTTCCGAGCGCTTCATCCACCACTCGCATCATCGCCAACGCCTTCTCTTCCTCCCACTTTCTTGCGGCGATCTGGACACCTACCGGCATGCCATTCATCGCCACGGCATCGTACAGCGGGTTCTTTGCACCAAACAAACCAGTCTCGAGTAGACTTGATCCATGGCCGGGCCCTTTGTGCCATTCCTCCGTCACTTTGTCCTTTTCCGCGTCTACACGCGTTACAGGAACAACTCCGACAGCGCTATCTGCAATGTTGTAAAAAATTGTGGATGCCGCAAGGGCGATAAAATTATCACATCCTCTGTAGGAAGCAAAATAATAATAATAATCAGCAAATTTCATGTCAAAAAGTAACCATGTATAAATTCACCCATGCGGTAATTGAGGCATTGCTTGGACAGGCGAGATAACGCCATCAAGTTCATGTTTGTCCCAGATCTATGCCCGCGTTCATTCCATTTGCCTAGATCACCTGATTTCTGGAAACATACCTGTTCATAGATCATCTTTGAATAATCATCCCGTGCTGCCACCAGCTTCATATATTCACCCATTGGCTTCACACATGCGGCCCTTATCACGCGGGCAAAGATCTTGTCGCCAAGCATACTGTCGATAATCCATGACGCGAATGAACGCACGAATGCTGTAGAGTTGTGTTATTGACGATAACCACATGGCGCTCGAGTAATATCTTACAAGGCAGCGCCGGTCCGAGTGTGACCAAGAAGAGAGCTTTCTCCTGTTTACACCCATGAATCACAGGACTTTTTACCAAAAAGTAAGTTACTCACCTTTGGGTCTGGTCCAAGATGACTCAACATAGTCCTGTACCCATCAGACGACGTAAGTCCGACAAATATCTCAAAGGCTCGTGTGGCTGCAAGGCATCCCACTAGGTTAAGAAATGTTCAATGACAAAGGAATAGTCCCACAAACCATCCGGTATCTCAACTTCAATGCATTCATGCCCTTGACTCCTGAGTGCCTCTACTGTCTCTAGTACAGCTCTTTGACAAGCAGGGGAGGCCTTGACAAAACCATCTGTAGACACATCAAGACGTGCTTGATAATTTTATCAAACTTTGGGTACCGACCGGAGGTGTAATAGCCGAACCGCAACTTTTTGGACAACTGCACCTCACGGAAGGGTACGGGAAACACGTCATGGTCTTTGCCCTGTACGCCAAATGCCGTGCGACAGATCAACTCTAAATCTTCGATAGCGCTGCCGAATGCTTTAAGCGAGCTAAATCAAACAACGAGAAACCAGATCATACCGTCCCATCGGACCCGCAACGGTCTTTATACCTTCAAAGCCACGAGCTGGACCTACAAGACTTAGCCTATGGTAGTTTTCAAAAACGTGAAAACTTGCCTTGCGCGCCTTCAAAACTGAAACGGCCGGGAGACGGCTTTAGAGAGTATATGCCGCAATAAGAGGCCGGTATGCGCAAACTACCTCCAATATCACTTCCGATACCGACGGCTGCACCATCCATTCCTAAAAGTGCTCCCTCACCGCCAGAGCTGCCGCCACATGTGTAGGCTTTATTGTATGGGTTGGTTGTGCGACCAAATAGAGGGTTACAACATTCGAATGCAAACATTGTTTGAGGAACATTAGTTTTCGCGAATAAAACTGCGCCCGCGGCGATAAATTGTTCCACGAGCTGCCTCGGTTGATGACATGTTCATCATTTACCGGATGCCTACGATTGATGTGGACTCACGCTAGCATGTTTTTTAGCAGGATTATTGGTCCACTGGGTGAAACCTAGCGAGGTATCCACTCCAGCAAAATCATCTATCAGTTACATTAGCGTTAATAATCTTCAAGTTGTGTTGAACAAGGGTTACATTGGTCTTTGAAGCTGATCTAAATATAGGATTATTTTTTGTTGTTGAAGGTACCGGAGGTTATATGCGGGTTGTGACTTACAGGAACGCCATGGAGTGGACCGCGTAGTTTGCCGGAGGAGGCAAATTCTTCATCCAATATCAGAGCTTGCTTCCGAGCCGAGGCAAACATTACTGCATGAATGGAGCGAATTTAAAATGTGATGTAATACGTTAATGTTATAGCATAGGATAGCATATACCTTCAGTAATGCAATTTGTAGTTTCCTGTGCAAGCGTCGCGCGCGAAATATAAGCTTCTAAGACTTGAGAAGCCGTCCATTCTCCCTTCTTAATCTGGGATACGATCTGAGAAGCTGATTGATGGATTCAACATCACAAGAATGGAAGAAGGTTAACGCGGACAAGGAAAAAACGAACCAGTTGCGTTGAGGAATTGGCTGTGTTCGGGGCAAGACGGTGATGCGGTAGCTAAAGCCCGGCTGCGTTGCTCGCGCTTCGCATTTACGGCCTTCTCGAAGGAAGAAGAGGAGAACATCAAGGACAAAGTGGCCGAGGTTGAAAACGCCTCCTTTGAAGGGGGGGTATGTCAGAGTTTGAAACAAAGAGCGTGGGCGTATATCAATGCAAGAGAAGCTGTTGCGGCAAAGGAGGTGGCCCTGAACGTTTGAACGTTCGGCTTTCAGGAAAAGAGCAAAGAAATCTGACTAAAATTCTGGCATCGGCAGGACATCTCTCACCCTATTTTTGTAGCATGTCCATATCATTCTTCCCTCCTAGGCAGCCCCAGGTCTCACAACCGTCCATCGTACTATGGGCCTCGCATTCAATCAGAGATAAGGCTATATGCTACTCTGTTTTAAGCATCCGCTACTGTCAAATATTGTCTAATGGACCAGCCTCTGCAACACTCGACACATCCATGTGATTGTAAGAATCGCTCACACCCCAAAGGGTTCCGGAACCGGGTAAACAACAATGGAATCCAAAAGCATGCTAGTGCGTAGCTCAGAACTTGCTTGACATTGGCTGGGGAGTGGCTGCAAATCTGCACTTGGGCCAGTGAGCTCCACGGTCACTTTCTCACATTCCGTCAGACAGTCGGTTAATTCCGTTCGTAACTGATAGTCCAATCAACGCACGGTTAATTTAAACATCGGAGCGATCCAAGCTTGCACTTTGACCAGCAATCTTCCAACTCAAGTTCCGACCGCACCGGGACGCTCAGCGTGAGACCCCAACAGTCGATGTCAAGATGTATCAAGTGAGGATCTTCACAGCTCCAAATCTGGTACCATCACATGCAGGGTTACCAGCGATGAATCGATGATAGCTGCCTATCTACTATGGTATGAGAACTAGGGGTCAAAGAAATGAAAACTTCCTTTGAATGACACGTCAAATTTTTCAAGGTCCTACCTGACCCGGCTTTGGTGTCTCAGACACGTTTTCATTTCGGAAACAATGCATAGTCCAAAGATGTGCGAACCTGTGACGGCCGCAGGGGATGTCTACGAAATCCGATGCGGAGACAAACTATCGGCAATACCCATACGTGTAGGTGTACAATACCGGAGACGACGATGCGAATAGTGAGATTTTCTGATTCAACACCAGTCACACATGCCTTGAACATCCTGATGACAAGGACTTATCGTTGAATCAATTGCCAGGACCCAGAGAATACTAAATCAGGGGTGTTTCTCTCCCTAATTGTCGAGTTTGCTTTCGCTTATGATGTCAGTGCATCAACCGCTAGTTGGACATACGCTACGAACATGTCTTTCTTAATTTCACTGGAATTAAGAAATATTCAGTATCAATGTGCATCCCATTATTCTTGTAATTGGTGATGAATGAAGACTATGCAAGGAACAAATTGAACCACGCTGCTACTACAATATAAACAAAAGATCACAAAGAGAATACCTACATTAGAAAACAAAATTCTATACAGAATAACTGACCGATATTCCCAATGGACATAAAGGTGTTAGTCTCAGTCATCCTCGTCATCGCCAATAACATGTCTTGCTGTCCTCTCACCATCCTCTCCACGCATGCTGACACCGAGACCGCGATCACCATCAGAGGTCGTCAGCGGCACGCGTGAGTACCACTTTCCGTCTTCCTCCCCACCAGCAGCGAGTCGAGAGCGCAGCTCAATGCCACCCACACCTTCCTCTCCTGATAGCCGTGGATGTGATTGGGACAGAGAGGATGCGTTCCGGCCCGTGGTAAAGTACAGGTGAATGAGGTAGTTGATGAAGAAATAGATAAGGAAGGCAAGGCTGTTGTTCCGACAGACGGTAGGAAGCGAGATCATGAGAGATTGAACAAAGGTATGAAGGCACAGAACTGACCTGTACATTATGAGAATGTACGTGACATGATCCATTTCACGGTCGTGAACATTTCCCAGTTCTTCATCTGTTGCAGACATGAAAAGAAGTCTGGAATATCGTTGATTAGTTCACGTTTGGATATGTTTTAAGCTCCCCCTCACCCAGCCGCTACAAGCAGCTACGAAAGGTTAGCATGTAGAAATATTTTACTATAGGCGCAACGCTTACGAAAGGTGGCAGATGTCTGAAAGCTCTTGCTGCCGTTTCCTTGGCACCATCTCGTGAGCTTGTCCTGTCTGCGTCGTATCTTATGTCATTGAGAGTGTGGTCACTTGTGTTATCATCTTCCGAAGCAGAGACCACAATTTTGTGTGCTTGCGACGAGGACGAGGAAGGGAAGGACGGGAAGAAACAGATTTCGATGATGCGAGCGATTCCGGCGAGGGAGAGGGTGTATCCAAAAACGGCATGCACCTTTGGACAACGGGTTCAGCAGAGCGTGCTTGAGGGGAGTCAATTTACCGCTTACTCTGGTTGAAATCATGAGAGCCTGGGCATGTTCTGACATTGCCCAACCAGTTAGTATGACGCTATGAGAGAGTCAAACCAGGTATGAAAGATGACAGGGCAAGACGAACATGAGGGATGGCACAATATTGCGCTGAAACGATATTAAATGGGTTATGTGCTTCAGCAACCTATGGAATACGTTACCTGATTGTGTCTAGCTAGGAAAATGCCAAGTAGTCCTCCGGCCCACCCTTAATTAAGAATGTCAATCATGTTGTTGACGTCAACAACATGAGTTACTCACAAAGGACACCTAGAATCCTTGTACGCGTTATTCAATGTGTTTTAAACCAAGTTACAAGTAATACATACGTATGTTGCATGTCCTTGACAGACCATGTATCGCCCCGGTGTTCGGTGAACGTATTGACTAGAGTGTTGTTATTGCAATTGGGTGAATGTTTCGTGGGAAAGACATACCAATACCCTAGACAACAGTGGTCAGGTTAGACAGACGCAGATAAATACAAAGGCAGCTTACCCATAGCATAATTACCCTTGGAATGAAGTATAAGGCAAATATATGATGGATCAAGGACCGGGGACTTACCATGAATCCCACCATTCTGGACTCCGGCCACTACGTCTTATCCAAGCTTCGCCGGCAAGTAAAAGAATTGCCATGATTGTTCCGTATGCAATAAATCCACTGCCCATAATATAGTGAGCGAGACATTGGCCTGATGCACATATGAGACCTAAACAGGAACGGTGAGAACATGTGAACCAACCCAAGTGGCCACCCCTGCAGAATCCTCCGAGTGTGACGGCACCAAAGAGCATCTGAACCCAACCAAGTATTGGATACATTTTCCCCATGATTCCGTGTGCGACGACGGCATATGGTCGGATTGACTTTTCGTGTATGTGAAGCTTCAGGTAGACACCCAAGACTAGCTGCGCCAGAATCGGAATAAATAGGATGCTGGCAAATATTCCATGTGCAGATCTTGGAAATGCACGTCCTTTATGCGAATGGCCCAGTATATAACCGCCAAGAGTGAGCGCAAAGCCGGTACTCTGTTCGTAGTCAGGTTGGATGACTTGTTGAATGTGCGAAGATTCCTGACCTGGAGTGGGACATGCCATCTGCTTCTAGTTATACCGAGAACCATGCCAATTGGGAATAAGATACCCCAGACGGCCGCTTGAAGAAACATGTGTATCCAGAGAATGGAGTCGATGGGTGCATTGGCTTCCTCTTCCGTGACCGTATCATGGTGACCGGCGTGTGCGACGACGCCGTTGAGACTTGAAAGACATAGTACAAATATCGACAGAAAATACAGAGCACGATGTCTGGGCACCATGACCATGGGTGCTCGCGGTTGCCGCTTGCGATGGCGAAGAGAACAAATCGCAGACGTACGGTGGTGATGCGTGGGAACATACCGGGCCGAGCGGACCATGAATTGCTAGAAATGACATTTTGAGATTGGACAGTGTTCAAGTCTCAAGCTGGCTGCGTTTCGGATTCCGTCGTTTGTGCACGGCTGCTGCAAAAATTCATTTCGCTCGCTGCACAGCCGTCTAACTATGAACTGGTCTGCTTCTGTCCTTACCTCAATATCCTCAGACACAGAACCAACAGTTGTTGTCAATTTCGACACGGCAAAATACATCTTCAATGCAGGAGAAAATACGAACCGAGCATTTTTCCAGAGCAGACACAATTGGAAGCGAACCAAAGCATTATTCGTCACCCAATCTGGAACGCAACGAGCCAGTGGTTTAGCTGGTGCGTTTCCAAATTACCGCTCAACCCGTGTTTCACTGAATCCGCTAGATTGTAGGCTTGTTGATGACTTTTGCTGACGGTGGAATCAATTTGCTCGATCTCGTCGGTCCAGTTGGTTTCCGGCATCAATTGGCCTCTATGCGCATGTATACGTTCCGGTTCGTCAATCAAAGTTAATCTCATGAGATCCTTTATTAAAGCGTTCATATAGGGATACTTTGTCAGTACAGGTGACGGAGGCGGTGTCAGATACCATACCTTCACAAGTACCCATATTTAAAGACGAAAACGTCACCATATACGGTATACCCATAACACCACCACTCTCTAGCCAAGACGATTCGTTATCTCAGACACATGAATCCGCATGTTCAGAAAAAACATCACTCAAACGCAAGCGCAGTCAGAGTCCAGAGCACTCTTCCAAGCGTACTGCCGTTTCAGCCTTTGAAGATTCGCTTCCTTCGGATGATACCCTTGAACAGGCAATGTCACGTCCACGGTTCTCTCCAACGCTTTTATCCGGTAAACTTGCACAGGACTGGAGAAATTCTATGGCTCGAATCATGTTTCCCGGCACAAGGAAGCATGAGAATGAAATCGCAAAGGAGAAGAAAAAGGAGGCGAACCATGTGAGAAAGGGGGTTAAAGAAAAGAAAACAGGTAACATTGGTAACATTGGTGAGAAGAACAAATTCGAAGAACTTCAACCAGTCGCAGTCAGTAATGCGGAACAAGATGCGGTACCAGAGCCAGGGCATGAACCATCCACTGGAAATGTCAGATTATTATGCGCTCAACCTGCATTGAATGGACTTGCTGAATCTTTACTGCAGATTGACATGTACAAGCGCACACATGTGCCTGAAGGTTACCATAAGCAACTTCCGACCTTTACTCATCCAGATTCTGGTACAACCGACTCTCCCTCAACCCTCGCGTACCTCGTTGTTGGACCACGCATACGAGGAAGATTCGACGCTAAAAAAGCCCAAGAACTCGGCATACCTAATGGCCCCATTCGTCGACGACTCATTAATGGCGAGACGATCACCTTTAAGACTAAAGAACGGAAGATGGAAGGGGACACAGTGCGTGAAGTCGAAGTTGAGAGAACAGTAAAGCCGGACGAGTGCGTTGGTGAGAGCGAGACGCCAGCTGTAGGTGAAATGCCATTCCTAGCGACTTTCTTGGAAGGCTCAACCGGGGTCATAGGTTATCCTGATTCTCGACGTACCTTCTACCGCATACATCCCCTCCCTTCTATCGTCATTCGACGATCCATTCTTTGCAAAATTCAAATCCCGGAGTCCAGAACACACGAAGGAGCACGTCGTACGGAGCGTGTTTCACATCCTCGGGGAAGGCGTGCTCGAGGACGAACGATACATTCAGTTTATGAGGAGCTTTGAGGAAGGAGAAGATTCTGATGATCCAGTTCATGTACGTGTGTCATTCACACTCGCAACATGAGATGGTGAATGACTGTCCTCAGCATATGATTGCTTCTCGTGAGCATTGCCCGGATCCAGTGACATTTACGAGTGCAGCTTTCAATCAGTTACGGTTGAATCAACTTGATGAACGGATATTTCCCGTACCCAAATTTTCATTACAGCCTTCCAAAGACCTATCTTGTAATGTCTCGTCCCGTTACTGACTTCCTTTTTGACTAACGGCCCACTAAAAAGTAATATCAAATTTACCACGCTCAACCCGCCAAATGGCGTCCAACCATACAATTTCTATGCGCCCGTTCAAAGCACCCACCATTGAAACACCTGCACAAGATAATTTCCACCCGACTGTAAAGACGCTGGAACCGGTCCCTCTACCTCCATGGACGGCAAAGAAGTTTCGACGTGCGAAAAAAAGTGTTGAGATGGCACTAAAAAAGAGTAAACACCGTAGGAGCGTTGAAGGAAGTCGCAGTGAGAGCGAGAGTGGCAGTGAAAGTGATGATAGAGGGTTGGTCACGGCGAGGGTGCAGGGTGGCAAGGATGTTGGCGTATTACCTCTTGGGACTGGAAGTGCTATACCTTCGAAGTATCGCAATGGTGCGTTTGCTAACACACTGGTGTCATGTTCGACCTGGCGCAAACCATCTTTCTACAGTCTCTAGCACGTTAATCCTGATTCCCGGTTGGGGTAACGTTCTCCTAGATGCTGGAGAGGGAACATGGGGCCAACTTGTGCGGCAGTTTGGTTTGGGCCGGGGACCCAAGGCCAATTCTGACGAAAAAGATGTGTGGCAAGTGCTGCGAGATCTAAAATGTATCTTCATTTCGCATGTACATGCTGACCATCATATGGGTTTGGCTACTATTTTGGCGAAGCGGAGGTTGGTAAGTTGCCTTTTATATATTCTGACTACGGAAATGTGAGGGTTGAGGGGCACATTCTACAGCTTGATCCTCCGCCGAAGGAACCTCTCTATCTCGTCAGCATCCGCGCTATACATTTATACCTTCGCGAGCTGTCAGATGTTCAAAACTTGGGAATCATCGAGGATGAGGCCATTGTAAACCATGAGAGGAAAGAAACGGATGCTCCGGTCTCCTATACGGGCGTCATAACGATAATGAGCGAAGCACTGCACTTTAGACAGAACGACGCGTATCAGACTACTGGGATGTGGCAAATAGGTGGAACGGAGCCTTGGCTGGATATGCATCGGTATGTGACAACAAGCTGTCAAATTACTAACAACTGTATTGAATAAAGAGAAATATAGATCCAGACGATTGGTAAAAGATATGTGTCGCTCGCTCGGACTGGCAAGTTTCCAAACGGTGGATATGTATCACCGAACGAGATGCTACGGTGCTGTGATGAGGCACCAAGATGGATGGAGTATCGCGTACGTTCCCTTTAGAGATAGCTTCAGTAAACTGAAACCAATTCCTACTCTAACAGATTTTCTGGGGATACGTTGCCTGTCAACAACCTTGTCTGGGCAGGCAAGCATGCGACGCTGCTCATACATGAGGCGACAATGGCAGATGACCAAGTGGATCTAGCACAAAAGAAGGCCCATAGTACGTTTGGGCAGGCCATTACAATTGGCAAAAAGTTTGTTTCTATTCGTTCTTGATATATTCCCCGTTGCTCACTTACAACACAGAATGAATGCTGAACACATTCTTCTCACCCACTTCTCTGCCCGCTATCCCAAAATGCCGCCCTCTGCCATGGGCACAGTGGCACCTGACGATGACCCTGTCGTCTTGGAACCCAAGTCTGAGCAGATAGAGAGAGGGAATGCTGATCCCAGAGCAAGACGCAGGCGGGACCCAGTTATTGCTGTTGCATTTGATCATTTGAACCTGACGATTGGGGATATGTGGAAGGTGAATCATTATCTGCCAGCTATTGAGCAGAGCTTTAGAGATACGATCGAGGAGGGAGACGAGGAAGCGGATGAGAGTGGGACTATGGAAGTAGATTTAACTTAGTGTCATAGTTTAATAATCTAATACTTATCCTATTGGAGATGGTGCAAAATCAATAAGCAGCTGGCGTGGAATTATGCCGGCTGCGGCAATTGATTTCATAGTTCATGCCGTCAGCTTCGTCATCTTCTCTACCTGACCACAGTCATGCCAACCGCTCTCATTTTCGGTGCAACAGGACAAGTCGGCCAACAGGTCCTGCGGGAGCTTCTTTCTTCGTCACACTTTACACGCGTAGGTGAATATGGTCGCAGGGTGACCAGCGCCGAAGCTATCACCACCGGAAAGGAAAAGTTGGAGCAGAAGGCTATTGACTTTGAGAAGGTTGACCAGGCAGGGCTAAAAGACGGGAAGTGGGACGTTGTGTTCATTACGTCTGTCATTCCATTGGACAGTCTGGGTCATTATGGTTGAATTGGCTGTAGGCTAGGAACGACGAAAAAGGATGCGGGTAGTGCTGAGGCTTTCGAGAAGATTGACAGGGAGTGAGTGTTGGCTTTTGGGTTTTTAATAATGACGCATATACTCATTGTCTCTTCCAAGATATGTACTTAATGCTGCACGGGCTGCCAAGACAGACGATCCCAGTCATGCCCAACGCGTTGTCTACGTCTCGGTAGGTTAACCCCTCGCTTAGACCTCAGAAATATCGCACCTAACCCGCTTGCAATATTCTAGTCAGTTGGGGCAAATCCTAAATCCCCCTTCCTCTATCCCAAGTAACTAAGATATTCGTTGTCCCTCGGTCCGAAATTTCCACTGACTCTCCGTGACAGGAGCAAAGGGCTAACAGAGCAAGGTATTGCAAGCCTTGGTTACAGCGACACCATTGTTTTCAGGCCCGCGATGCTGAAGGGAACAAATCGACCTGAGCCCCGTTTAGCGGAAACTATCTGGGGGTGAGGTACCATGTACTTTGCTCTCATTGGATTTGTCATTCACACACAAGCAATGTGATAGTGCATTCACGGGCATGCTATCATACGTCAGCTCGAACATGGAGATTCAAGTACGTTTCACGCCTGCTGAGTTCTATGCAAATACGGCATGCTCATTCCTGGCTTCTTGGCAGATTCCGACGCTTGGAAAAAGCGTTGTGAAGGCTGGAATCCTTGGGTCATCCTCACTGCCCAAAGTTGCTGGGGCCATGGTGGAAGGTACAGGTAGTGCCAAATTCACGTTGATCAATAACACAGGTGCCATTGCAATGGCAAACAGGGATACTTCTTGAAGTGCTCGAACTATCCTTTTTTTTTTCTTCTCGTACGACTGAAATTTGTAATTGTTGTGAAGTGGGTTATTAATTTGGATCATATGCATGATATGACTGAACAGGCTGAGTCGACGCAACGGGGGATAGAGGTGTAATTCCAATTTTCAAACACCTACGCACTGTATAGCCTGTGAAAATGTGCTCGGCTGTAGGCAGCAAGTGACTATGGCATCATAAAGTAGTCATCAACTTCAATGTCGTCGTGGCTATGTTGGGTTTATAATGAATTTCTCAGCAATGTGCAAATACATGATGTATTTAGCATTACCCAATGTGCGATAATCGCAGCGATTAGAGAAGAAGATTCACGGGAAACCTTACGGTGGCCTGCATAAGGTTGAAGACTGCGGATTGAAAATATTTACCACCATCGCCGCCTTCGTTACGTTTGAGGAGGAAGAAAATACATTCGTGTCCATTTGTTAGCGCGCCTCAGATGGTTGTTTTTCTGTAGTAATTTTTAGTGCGGAACTGGGGCCTCGAGCTGACTCACTCTAGATACTTGGCACAGGCATATAACTCGCCCAGTGCTTGCGGGACGTGGCAGTGGTTAAGATCGCCATGAAGTCGACGAAACCAGATAAGAAAGCGTTGGAGCCCACAGGAACAGGTAGAACATTCGGCTCAACGGTGAGAACGAATTTTGAACTGCCAGACAACAGGACAGCGACTCGAAAAAAGAAAGCATTTATCCACAGGCGCGTTGCTGCTTCATTCTAGATCATATGGACTTTTCAGAACAAGTTGTCCAACGCTGAGGTGAGATAACCAACTTATAAACTCAACCGATTGTACTAACAATTACTATAGTGTGTTTCTAGGTACATAATATAACAGCCGTTTGACGTTCGCAAACGCTGAGTGTGTTTCTAGTATTCTTTAACATAGACGATGAGTGCATGTGCGTTCAACTTGTTTGGTGCACGCATGGTGTCCCGAGCTTGGCAACGCCAACGAGGGTAAAAGGCCGATCAATGTCTGCTCACAACAATCGCCCCTTGGACTCCAATATTTCTAGCCTCGGTGCCTAGATTCACCTCATATTCAGAATATTATGTCCTTGTCCATTGCAACTTCTCTTATTTCCTTCATGAGCTCTGCCTCAAGGCTCAGGCTCTTCCAACATTTAAACATGACAAAGTGTACAGTAATAGGCGATGAGGACGACGAGGTGAAACAGGTTGCCAGGGCACTAACCATATTTAGAGGACCTTTGTTAAATGCGAAGGTGAGTAAGTGGTATCAGGGTCTAGAATTTAACGTACAATGAGCGATATAAGGGTCGAAGGAACACTCACTGGTTGTTCAAGACATGGACGCTGAAGCGCCCTTCGACTCATCTGCACTTGCAGACACCATCTTACGCTCATGTGATAATGTCGAGTTTTACGTTGTCGCACCAATTCTACGACTCATGTCTCCCATATTCAACGACATGTTCGACTTGAGCCAAGGCCCCGCTGCCATGGAAAACGAGTTGAAGAACAAGCTGCCCGTAGTTCCCCTTCTAGAGGATAGCAAGACGCTTCGCCATCTCCTATTGGTCATGTATCCAAACATGCAGGCTCCGCGGCTAGATGACTGGGACTTGATGTTGAAGGTGGGCAAAGCGGCACAAAAATATTGTATGGAGATAGTCGAAAACAAGGTTCGGACTTCGTCGTTTAAACGTCCGTGGCATGGCACACGGTCTCTGGAAGAAAAACTACAAATGTACACCACGACGGTGCAAGTCGGCTGGTGGTCTGAGGCAACAATGGCCGCTCAGAGCACGCTACACGTCCAACTGGACAGCCTACCCCACATCGACCAACTGCGGGACATCAGTGGGGCAGAGTTTCATTGCTATTTGGATTTTCGAATGCGATGCGAGCGTCTGTCACAAATTGAACAGACCAACGAACGTCTAAAACCCAGAGGGTGGCTTTCGGTGAAAGAGCCGCTTACTGACTCGGGTCATCAGCAGTTGGACAATCGCATGGCTACTTGTAGCGACTCTACAAAGCCCTTTGATTCCTCCGCAGAAGCGGACCTCATTCTCCGTTCTTCGGACCGTACGAACTTCTTCGTGTTAGAGGCCCTTATCCGACTCGCATCGCCTGTTCTCAATGATATAATCCAAAAGAATCAGGACTTGGAGCCTGAGAAGCGCGAAATGAAGAATGGACTACCTGTCATTTGCGTTGAGGAGGATGGTCAAACGCTTCGTCAATTGCTCTTTCTCATTTATCCTTATGTCGAGGAGTGGTATTTCGAAACCGTTGAAAGATACGCAAGGATAGGCAGAGCAGCCCGCAGGTATAAGATGGTTGCCGTGGCGGAGAGGCTACAGAAACAGTTCCTCGCATCTTCGCTGATAGTACATCAGCCATTTCGGTCATTTGCAATTGCTATCACTTTTCAATGGGGAGAAGTGGCGAAGGTGGCAGCCAAGGATACTTTGAATGTACCGCTTAGAGACTTGGGCTATGTCTCGGAGCTAGAAGAAATCACTGGCTCGGATTTGTATTGGCTCGTGCAGTACAGATCCAAGTGTGCAGAAGCAGCGTGCGGAGCGTTACAGAAAGATGAACTGTTTACCAGTTCGGCGGACGATGGAGGAAAAAGTACGTTTGCGACGCATGTCCTTGAACAAGTGAAAGCCTGCCCCAGAGGTACAAACGTCAGTGAGGCTTGTGACTCGCAAGTTGAAAAGCTGGAGCAAAAGCCCGATAGCAGCCAGAGCCAGAAGAAGCTGCCTGTTCCTCAACATAACTTGATCATCAAGATATTGAAGAAACGGGATGGACTGGCTGCATTAGTTGAGGAGGCCATTGCAAAGGTCCTTTCATTACCTCTCCGCCTGCTGGACGCAGCTAATCAGAAGCTTTGTGCACAGATCCCTCTCAATCTTGAATGCTGTAAACAAGATAAAAGCGATGTGAAGTCGGTGGCGAGTGTGTCCCAGTGGGATTTTCAGCTACCGGACAATAAAAAAAAGTAATAGATTTGTGAATGCAGTTTCTATGGGTAAGGCAGCTCTGCATTCTGACCGAGCTGTATGGTCTAATGAAGACATGCAACATACAAAGTAATCTAAGGTTTCGAGCTATTCATGCCGAGTTTATTGATAGCAAGTGATCCATGGTTATACGTTCAAGTAGGAACCACAGTAATTATCATAATAATAATTGTTCAAGTTCTCCATCCACTCATTTATGTGCCTGGTCTTTGGATTTGTCAAATACAGATTGGTCTCTCGTTGGCACACTTAGAAAGGTACGAGTTATTATTATCAGCACAGCAGCCTCCTTCCCAGGCCCACGCCTGCCCACGCCCCTCGGATTCAGTCCCGACCGCGCAGCGTGGGCCTGGGAAGGAGGCTGGCACAGCTCGGACATGCCTGAAGTGGTCAGCGCTTCAGCGCTAAGAAATTACAGATGGCACCAAGTTTGCATTGATTAACAACGCGAGCGATATCGCAATGACAAGCGACGGATCTAATCTGCATGAACTACCTGGTTGTCACATATTCATATGGCTGAATCTTATCATTGCAAAATTCCGCAGTTAATTTGAATCGACCGCGTGACTTGGGAAAACGCCCACAGTTGGGGGTTTGCAGGCAACTCGGCAAAGGTGGAAGCTCCCGCAAAGCGACTTGTCCTCTGAAACGAAAGTTAGGACTGTGTTGTTGGAAGAACAAGGTGAGCAACCAGTGCTTCATGTGTCTTAGTAGACCTTGGAATGCAATAGCGCAGTCATTTCTCAAGTCGAGCGTATCCTACAGTACAAAGGCACGCATGACTTCTTCCAACGAATGACATAAGAAGTGCTGCGCAGTAGGTTCTCTGGGAGGCCACGAGGCAGTTGGCATTCTTGATATAAGGCAGACAGGATCCGTTGTAATTGCCTAAGAAATGGATGCCGAACACCCTTTCGACTCCTCTGCTCTTGCAGACACCATCTTGCGCTCTTCCGACAATGTCGACTTTTACGTGATTGCAACAATTCTGCGACTCATGTCTCCGATATTCAACGATATGTTCTCCTTGAATAAGGGGGATGCGGCTACGGAGAATGAGTCGAAGAACAAGCTGCCTGTCGTCCCGTTTTCGGAGGATGGCGAGACGCTTCGTCACCTGCTGTTGGTCATGTACCCAAACATCCAGGATCCGGTGTTGGTTGACTGGAATTTGTTGCTGAAAGTGGGTAGAGCAGCGCAGAAATATTGCATGGATATGGTTGAGAGCAAGGTCAGGGAATCCTTAGCCAAAATATCACGGAGCATGGAATGGCCTGCAGAAAAAGACCTGCAGCTTTACATTACCGCGGTGCAACTTGGTTGGTGGTCAGAGGCAACAGTGGCTGCCTACGGAACTTTGCGGACCCCGTTGGGCAGCTTGCCCTACATCGATCAATTACGGGACATCAGTGGGACAGAGTTCCATTGTTATTTGGACTTTAGGGTGCGGTGCGAAGGCTTGCAGCGAAATTCGTCGGGGAAAAATACGGAACGCATAAGCAGGCCTCCGATACAAAAGTCGCCCGCTGATCTAGGACATCAAGAATTGGGAAATCGCAAAACCAGACCTCGTGTCGATTCTGTTAAACCCTTTGATTCGTCTGCAGAAGCGGATGTCATTCTCCGTTCTTCAGATCACGTAGACTTCTTCGTGTTGGAAGCTTTTATCCGTTTCGCTTCGCCTGTTTTCAAGGACATGATTTTATCGAATCGTGGCTTGGAAACAGATAAGCGTGAAGTGAAGAATGGGCTACCTATCATTCGCGTTGATGAGGATCATCAGACGCTCCGCCGACTACTCCTCTTAATCTATCCCTGCGCAGAGGAACGGCACTCCGAAACATTCGAGGAATATGCAAAAATAGGCAGAGCGGTTCATAAGTATCAAGTAATAATTAGTGCGGCAGAGAAGCTGCAAAGGCAGTTTCTCGCATCTTCGCTGGTGGCACAGCAGCCACTCCGAGCATTCGCAATAGCTGTTGCCTTTCAATGGGGAGAAGTAGCAAAGGTAGCAACGAAGGCTACTTTAAAGGTGCCGCTTAAAGATCTGGGCTACGTTTCGGAGCTAGAAGGTATCACTGGCTCAGATCTGTATTGGCTCGTGCGGTACAGATTCGGATGTGTGGAGGCAGCCTGGGAAGCGATAGAGAAAGATGAGCTCTTTGCCAATTCAGTGGATGAGGCCACCAAACCAAACGCATTTGCGACACAAGTCCTTGAAGAGGTAAGGACTTGCCCCAGAGGCACCAGCGTTAACAAAGCCTGTAACTTGAGAGTTGGAATGCTAGAGCTAAAACTGAGGGAGCGGGCGAGCAGTAGTACCAGTAACTCGATCATCCAAACGCTGAAAAGAAGGAACGCACTGGCCACAGCGGTTGAAGAGGCTATTTCTAAGGTTATCCAGTTTCTTCTCCATCTGCTTATTGCGACTAAGAGGTTTGTGAACAGATTCCTCTCAATCTTGAATGTTGTAAATGAAGTCTGGATGAGGGGAAGGCATGATTAGCGCAACCAGTCATAGTAGTTTGATTCAAAGTAACAGTCAGTGCGTTACACTATGTAATGCTTGTTTGTGTTTTTGTAAAGAAAGAAAAATATATTACTGCTAACCGTAAGGTTTACAATGACTG
>JNHW02000113.1:0-31335 GCA_001691775.3 Amanita inopinata Kibby_2008
GTATATAAATGTATTCAAAAAAAAAAAAAAAAAAAAAAGCGTGCAGCACGTGACGCGTGACCTGAGAGTGACCTGCCCTAAAGTTGAACCTAAATTTTTGGCTGAGATACGCAAGCGAAGAGTGAATTCGCTGACGGGCAATCTACGCTTAACCCCAATCCTCAGTAATCAGTGACCGACGAGGCGACCTGCGAGTTCACTACCATCTTTGGCACTCGTAAAGTGAGCAGTTTCAGCCAGAGAGTGTCAGAAAGCAGAGCTCACAGCGGTGGCCTAGTCAACATGGCGCCTTTTTCGAAACCTGAGACTGTGCTCAAGCAGGCCGAAGGGCTTGTCTCCGTCGGTCAGACACACGCAGCACTTCAGTCGCTGTCAGAAATGTTTGTATCAAAACGCTTTAGATCAACTCCGTTAGCGTCCTTGGAACCGATCATGCACCGTTTCATCGAACTTTGCGTCGATATGCGGAAAGGAAGGACAGCGAAAGAGGGTCTCATGCAATACAAAAATATCGCACAAAATACGAATGTCCAAAGCATAGAGGCTGTCATCACTCGATTTGTACAATTAGCTGATGCAAAAGTGCGAGATGCGCAAGAGAAGGCTGCCGTAAAATCCGCCGTTGATGTCGATGATCTGGAAGCTAGCGAGACTCCAGAAAGTATCCTCTTGGGCGCTGTTAGTGGTGATCAAAATAAGGATCGTACTGACCGTGCTCTGGTGACACCTTGGCTCAAGTTCTTGTGGGAGAGTTATAGAACTTCCCTGGAGACTCTGAAAAATAATGCTCGATTAGAGGCAATTTATCAAGTGGGTCAATCCGTGCACAAATATTCGCCTATCTTGACCTCTCTCTAGCAAATCGCCCAACAGGCATTCAAATTCTGCCTCAAGTACAATCGAAAAGTGGAATTTCGTCGCCTGTGTGAAACGTTGCGCTTGCACCTCTCAAATGTTGCAAAATATCCTAATCAACCTCACTCGATAAATCTATCCGATCCGGACACACTACAACGTCATCTTGATACTCGCTTTGCCCAACTCAATACCTCCGTTGAACTAGAACTATGGCAAGAGGCTTTCCGATCTGTAGAAGATGTACACAACCTTCTCACAATGGCCAAAAAGGCCCCACGACCTGCAATGATGGCTAATTATTATGAAAAGCTCACGAAGATTTTCTTAATGAGCGGTAATGCGCTGTATCATGCTGCTGCTTGGAGCAGATATTATAGCCTTGTGGTGTCTATGGGTGGTAAAACGGAAGACGAGCTTAGCCGGCTTGCAGGTCAGGTTCTTGTCAGTGCCCTCGCAGTGCCTGTTGGGGCACAGGTCGAGGACCAAGAAGAGCTCAAGGGTCGGAATGCACGGCTTACTGCATTGCTTGGGTTGGCGAAAATGCCTACTCGCACAGGACTGCTTAAGGATGCGGTAAGTTTAACGTGGGGTCCGATTATATGTGGATTTTTAATGAGTTTTTAGCTGTCTCGCGACGCTTTGAGGCTTTCCCCCGAAACTATCAAATCTCTGTATAACATTCTTGAAGTCACCTTTGATCCTCTTACTCTCTGTTCCTCCGTTGCACCTCTCCTACAGAAGCTCTCGGCTGACGAAGCGTACGCACCATACCTACCTCTACTCCAAAAGGCTTTATTGTCACGGCTGTTCCTACAACTCTCCGAAGTATACTCCACGATCAAGATTAGCAACCTATACTCGTTTATCAGCCCTCTAAAAGAGGCAGGCATTGACGGAGCCTTTGACGAGGAGCAAATTGAATCTTATATCATGGGTTGCGCCCGACGGGGCGAATTAAATATTCGCATTGATCACAAGGACGGAAGCGTTACCTTCGTGGATGATCCTTTCATCTCATCCAATGAACAAGGAGTCACTTTGGAGGTCACAGCCACTACATCAAGTGAAGGTTTTGTACAGCCTAGTATGGCGGATCTGGTTCGAACTAGATTGAGCAAAATTGCGACATGTTTGCATAAATCATTGGAGGTAATCGAACCCAAGGCGACGAGCGCCTCGCTGTCGGTGGAGGAGCAAGCTGAGAAGTTCAAGCTTTTGGTGGCGGCTGCAGATGCTGAGAGGAAGGCGTTGCGCCTGAGACGAGCACTGGTAGCGAGAAGGAGGGAGTTGTTGAGTGAGCTCAGTGTTAGGAAGGAGAAGGAGGAAACAAGCAGACGAGCGGAGATCAGTAGGAGAGAGAAGGAAGAGGAAGAGAGACGTAGAAGGGAAGAATTGAGGCGAAAGGAGCAAGAGAGAGCTAGAAAAGAGATTGAATCAATCAAGATCGATGAAGCCAAAAAATATGCACAGAGTTTGGTGGACAAGGGTATCCTTAAGGCCAACGACGTCAACGTAAGTGCTTCAGTGTTGTCTACATAGTACTGACAATAATTTTTGTTCGTTGTAGAAACTTGAAACTTATGACACGGAGGGCCTCATTACGATCCAGGTGGCGCAGCTAGAGAAAGAGAAGAAGGAACTTAATGAACGTTTACGCGTCATTTCCAAACGTATCGACCACATCGAGCGCGCGTACCGTAAGGAAGAGCGACCACTCCTGGTGCAGGACTACGATAAGCAGCAGAAGATTGATCGCGAGACATTTGAATCTACACAAAGAGCTCGAAAGGTAGCATCTAAGCAGGCACACCAAGACGGTCTTGTTACCAAAGTACGACTCGCTCGAATGAAGCAGGATTATGTTTCTCGCAAAGAAACATTGCTCACCAAGAAGGGTGAAGAGTTTGCCAAGAAGAAGGAAATGGCTCGGAAGAAGATTGAGGAAGAAAAGGAGAAAAGGAAGAAGACTGTTACTAAAGCGTTTGAAGAAGAGAAACGTCAGCAGGAGGAGGAGGAACAACGCAGAAAAGAAAAAGAGGAAGAGGAACGACGACTCGAAGAGGGTGAGTGTCGGTTAACAGTTCCTTCTGTAATCAGAACTAACGTGAAATCCATAACAGAGCGGAGAGCAGCCGAAGAACGCAAGCGCGGAGAAGAAGAAGCTGCGCGCGCCGCAGAGGAAGCAGCTCAACAAGCAGAAGAAGAGAAGGTGGCTGCCGCTCGGAAACAACGTGACGCAGAGCGGGCTGCTGTCCTGGAAGAGTCACGGATGCGACAACAGAAAGAAGAAGAGGCCGAAGAGCGCAGGCAACAACGAGCTTCAGAGAGAGCAGTGGGTCAACGAAAACCCGTCTTCGCCTCAGCAGCGCCAGCCACTCAGAATGGGACAGACACGTGGAGAAGGTCAGCCGCGCCAGCGCCTGCTGGTCCGCCTTCGCGCCCCGAAAGCCCAGCTCCTGGTGCGACCACGGGACCAAAATACAGGGTTGGTGGTGCTACAGGTGGAGGATGGCGTGAAAAAGAAGGGGCCAGACAACAAGCTGCACGGGCTGCCCAATCGACTTCTTCTACTCCGCCTAGGAAGGAGGAACCTGGAAAGGATGACGAGGGATTCCAGGTTGTCCCAGAGAAGAAAGGTGTCTGGCGGCCTCGGCGAGGACGAGCGTAAGCTCTCGATACCTTATTACTGTCGTATCTGCTCCTATTTTGTTTTTTTCGTTCATACATGTTTCGCTTTTTGCATTGGTGACATAAGTGTATTGTGTTATCATACACAGCATTCATAATGTCTAGAGCTCAATCGGGGATAAGTTAACTACGATAGCAGGTGAGCGGATGAGAGTTTCAAGAACCGGAACACGTAAGTTGCTATACTCTACAAATAGTATGCGTTAGATAAGTTGTCCAGAGTCCTATGCATGGGTATAATGTGTAATGGGGTTGCGATGTCAAAGGGTTTTGTATTGAGAGGCAATTCATGACCTGCGCTCTTCCTCAGCCACTTCTTGCATGAGTTCTTTGGGGCTTTTAGTTCCGGTCATTTTATGCAAAATACGCAACTTACCGCCCCACATGGAATTTTGAATGGATGACAAGATGGTCTGCGGATCTTCGTCGACGAAGGACGTGCGTCTGGGCATTCGGTCAGCAAACTATGCTCGCGACGGATGATAGATCACTTACGGGGAGCGGTAACCGATGTCGGCAGACAACATACTAATATCACTCGTTCGGCGGTTGCTCCTCTGAAGCCTAGAGACGTCTTCTAGAGCGAAAGATACGTCTATTGAGCTATATCTGCGTTCGGAGAAAGAAGGACTGGCTGAAGCAGAATTAGGTGCTGAGGAATCGTATAAGGCACTTGAGATATCTCTGCTCAAAGAAGGTGGTGTGCTCGGCATGACGTCCACAACGATAGACGGAATCTCAGTTTCTAGCGGTGGACAAAGTGAGTCTCGCAGAATCTTATTTCTATGCTTTAGATAGCTTACCTTGCCTCATTTTTTCTCTTTCTGCCAAGTATCTCCGACGAGCTGTGAGCGCCCTGAGTAGCGATCGAACTCGGTCCAGGTTAACTAGATCAGTGACGAGTTGGTTGACCTCTGTTCGGATAACGAGGTCCTTCAGGCTGTTGATCCTCATTAATCACAGCTCATCACCTGGTACAGTTGAGTAAACGTACACGAGTGCATCTGCATCAACAATGATTTTGTGGTGTGCAAGTAACAGAAGCATGTCCGTGAAAGAGATTCCCTCGCCCTGATGTGATATGGATGCTTCGTGGTAAAGTCGGCAGTATATTGCTTTCCGTTTTCTGATCTGTTCATAGTCAATCTTGTTCAGATTCTTTGCTAGTTTGCGAGTATCGATCCCTTCTACAGTGTTATATGACCTTGACCGTTTGTCTGGTATAGACGCCGAAAGGATATTATGAACACTCTTTTCGACCGAATAAATGCGAACTTCAAACACGCCTGTCAATCGCTAGCCCTCTTGTAAGCCCGGGAAACCGCACAATGGATGTTAAACCAACTCACGGAAAAGAAGCGCCCAAACTTGTCTTGTAACAGATTACCGGTTTTGGGATCAGCAAACTCCGCCCACACTTTCTTGAAGGCCCGCATCTCCTCACGTGTAATCGCTTTGGTACCACTTCCCGAGGACTGGAATACATAAGAGAAGTTCTGAACGACAACGGCTGGCAGACATAAGAATCTTTACATCTTGTTTCAACTGGACTGTAGTTTGTACTTACCAGTAAACATGTTGGCAAAGATGTACTGGAAGTGATTGTTTCAACTTCTGATTTGACCAGAGTTCAACGCACTCACCATGCTCAGCAGATTCCAGGCAATGAAAAGCGAAAATGCCCACGCCATACTGCCACAATCAGACTCAGATTTAAGCGCAAGAGAATTCGTGCAACGAGGATATTCCAGGGCACTATTGCGCTGCTTAAGGATGATAATTGGATACGAGATCTTTGTCACGTACAAATCATGCATATATTGATTCCATCCTTCCCTTTATAAATCGTTGAGAAACAGTGTTGCAGTTGTTGGTTTAACACATACCCGGTGCTCATGAATGCTAGCATGACCAGTGAGGATCCCAGAGTGAAGTAGTTTTGATTCCTGGTCTCGGCAGAACCCCATTTTGTCATCCCAAAGATCTCCAAAAACAGAATAGCAAAGAAAATAAACAGGATCAACCAGAGACCGAGCAGGCTGAGAATCGCTGGCAAACTCGCACTTTGAGAACCATTATCAGCAGCAGCTTAGGGAAAAGACGCTGGGAGGCTTACACCGATGTCTTGAATAGCATGTTCAAGCTATTCGTCCTTTGGACCAGCTTGAATGCAATGCTAACAAGAAACAGTTTTTGTAACTGTTCAATGACATAGCCGCTGCTTCCAGACTGCACAACCAGAGTCGTGATGAAGCTTCCAATCGAAACAAATATGTCGAAGAGGTTCCATCCGTTTGCACTGTAGCTTGACCAACCGAGGCCAAATGAACGTACAACGACATCAAGAATATATATTGCCGTGAACGCCAAGAAGAAAAAGTCTGATGGCGTGAGCCGGTTTGGCAGGAAACTATGGGGTTAAATACTTACTACGAAAGTGGTCAGCTGAAATAGAGGCAGTGAAGCTCTGTGTCCTACATCTCACATTGAGACAATGGGGAGAAACAGTCGAGTTGGACACTTACATCAAGACGATGATGTGAAAAACGATGAGAACCGTCATGCCTCTGGACCACCATCCATGCTTATGAACAGCACGGTCGAAGCACCAAGAACGAACTGCCGTGGTTGGCCTAGTTTTAGGCCTGCTTGAAGGCTTCTGGCGCCTAAACAGTTTCTGCAAGTCAATCCACTGTCTTTGAGCTGTCGTCAAATATGCTGATCCTGTCTTCGCGCTGAAGTTTCCAATGATGATACTGCGGCGCAAGCATGTTAAACGTTAAAAGGCAAAAAGTGTATTTCTAGCTCACCTAACAAAGACTGTTAGGATAACAACGCCGCCCATCAGATTATAAATCAGAAAGAAAATAGCATTGGCAGGAGACGCATTCGTTTGAGGCTGCAAATCCCGGCCAGTGACACCAGTTGCAACGAGCATCACATCGATCCATCCTTCCAGGGATACGATTTCGAAGAGGATCAACAGCGATGCACGGAATGTGTCAAAGGAAAAAACAGTGGAGGGTGCTGGGTTGTCCCAAACTCGAGGTGTCATGTAACCAAAGGAGTTCCCATAGATGTTATTAGAGAATTCACCCACACAATCCTGCAATCCAGTAGAATTCCCGTCGTTACATTGGTTCATCTTGCCGGCGAAGATGTTGAGTCCCCAGACAGCATATGGAATCATGTACAAGATGGCAAGCATAGCAGCGTCAGCGATACCGAAAGCTCCAGATAAAAGCAGCGACTGGAACGTATAACGCATTCTGTCAATTAAGGTTATCAACCGGAGGGCACGAAGCGCTTTGAGGGAACGGGTTAATCGACTGAGCCCTCCAACAAATACGAGCCCAGTGGCGACATTGATGAAAAGACCTATCATGACGAAGAAGTCGAGTATATTCCAGATGCTACGGATGTAAGCGTTTGGTGTGAACATGAACCCATCGGCAATGATTTTGATCAGGAACTCAAGGAGTAACGTGAAACCAAACGCCGTTTCTGCGATGTCGAACCAAGCACCATCCACGAATCCGTGGCGCAGATAATATTCGCGTCGATAGAGAGGAGTTGCGATACCCTCCACAACGATACCACCAATTACAGTCAGTAGAAGTGCAAGTTGAAAAATTGGATGAGCCACGGGAGAGCAGGGTGTCCCAAATATACGCTCCCCATTTGTAGGCTGCACCAGTTTCTGACATAGCTTGCGCAGAACGTTTTTCTGGGAGAAAATCCAGAATGTTTTGTCATATGATGGATGATCGCGTATGAAATCTGCTTTTTGAGCTCTTCGCTCATAAAAGGCGTCATCCAAGTCTTCATTGGGTGTGTCATCCGCATTGATGGACGCCAAGAGGGCTCTGCTATAATTCAGCCATACATTAAATAGAATCCATAGAAAATGACGCACAGCTGACGGTCAGCGCCATCTTCATCTTTTCTGATCCCAGCGAGGGTTTCGTTCCGGGCATGACGCAGTGTCACCAATGGAATATCATTTGAATGTGTGTCGCCTGCAAACAAGCGCTGAAGAGCCGTCAGCGACTTGGAATAATAATGCCCTCGTTTCGAAGTCCCCTTGGCGTTCTACACAGAAAAACGGGCTGAGAAACACAACACAGAAAGTATATCTTGAACACTGACATTTCTGACACGGGGTCCCAGCGTTGGCACCGTTGCGTGATCTTGAATTATTGACTTTTGCATGGGCAACACAAGGTTCGAGGGCAAATCGTCCACCTTGACTGTTACAGGATTGGCCTTGACCCAGCGATACGGATTGAGTCGACGGGCCCAGCTGGGTTTGCCTTCGTTAATCTCCTGCGTTGCCCAATAATTTGATGCTTGCTTGCTCTTCTTGAGCTCTTCTGCGACAGAAAAGTTCTCGTTGATCACAGCGATAAACATTTGTAGGACGATAACTACACTGTGTCAGCAGGCACTGTTATTTCTTGAGCATCGATATTACTTACAGTACGCAAACAACAACCATGAGGCGAGAAAGACGACTGTGATAACCGTCTGCCGGAGGTTGGTCTCGGCGCCGGCGGCAGAGTATAGAACAGTCGTCCAGTTCTCCGAGGAGAAGATCTGATATACGGCGAGAAACGCATTGTACACATTCCCAAAGTTTATCGCTTCCTGATTCGAGATGTCCCCTCGCAGGAATTGCACAACAACAAGAGCTGCGAGGTAATTGACAAGCAAGAGAAAAAGACTCATGTTCACCAGACCATACATGTTTCCAAATACTCCGAGCTATAAGAATAGTCATTCCATGAAACAGCTTGAACGGTAAGACCCAACTGACCAGTAGCGGCTTCATGCGGGGAACCACCAATATGACTCGATAAAATCTCGCTAGTTGGAAAATAGTGAACCACGGATAAACTGAGGACCAGCGAATCACAGGAATCTGAATGAGGCTTGAGCCGACTGCAAGGATAACATCAAGCCAGTTGTTCCCATGTATAAAGAAGCTTCGCCAATCAGGCAAGGTGGCCAGAAACCTAAGCACGATTTCAAAATCAAAAGCAAAGGTGATTCCCAGTTCGCCATAGTACATAAGAGCTTCGTGAAAATCATCCGTTTCCACAGTCCTTGTGGCCTGGAGAACGAGAGAGGCAAGGGCAAGAAGCACCCAGCACCAGTTGCTATGACGGTAAATCATGTTGGCGAAGTTCCTGGGCGTTTCTCGATTATCGCGGGATGTCCAACCATCGTCTTGCTCGTCCACAACACTTGACTCGAGGCTACAAATAAATCTTAATAGGTTGCAGTTCATAAGAAACTTCAAATACTAACGGGGCGGCACCAAACGCACTCTTATTCGTCACCGATCTGATTGCGGAAAATGTATGGGTGATCACAGCAACGAACAGATTAAAGAGCCAGAAATTCAGGATTATGATTCCAGCGATAAAAAAGATGCAGGACACGAAAAACTCGGCATCAACAACCGAGTACATGAGTGACGCCCACTGTGTCTCATCAGTGACAGATGATCAAAGTAAATGGCAGCGCACTGACAGTGTTGGCGCTGGCAATGATAATGACTTGCAACGCCGCATTATATATCGTGTCAAAGCTCTCGACGTTGTTATTCGGATTGTCTGCTTCCTGGATAAAGACACGGTCAAAGGGTGCCAGCGCCATATTGTTTCACATGGCTTACCCTACACAACTGTCCCAGAGGACATATAAATCCCTTCGCAGCTGGTGCGATGCTGCCATCAATTCTGACGTACCCAGAAACCTGCAACGTCGTAGAGTTCACATGTCCTCCGCAGAATTGAGAATTGAGCTCCATCTCGTCCTCTCCTAGCGTCGGCTCCAACCAACACGAACGCCGTAATGAGCCTCGGAAGGACTGTACGCCTATAATACTGACAACAGGAATAACGATGAGAAAAGTTCCCGTCTGAATGCAAAAGGAACATACGAGAGCAAGATCATAGCGAACAAAACAAAATATGCGACACTGGTTAGAAGCGGTCTTGCCGTCTTCAATGAGTGCATAATTGTCTGCGTCGGATAGACACGTCATTCAAATGGAAACTCTCGCAAAACGCATGTGTACTCACAGTCGTACCAGACGTGATAGCCAAGAGTCGAGCACACCTGATTACGCTCATTGCCCTGAAAACCCCAATGTGATATGTCCCTCGTTCCACACCTAACGCCGCCAGGGCGAAAGTAATCCAAAAACTGACAATAGCCACAAAATCTATTCTGCTCCAACTATGCCGCAGGTATGGCACATTTCTGCGCGTCTTGTCCTGAATATGTTTGATGTTCAACTTGAATGGCAGAGACAAACTATCCGAATCGGATTTCAAGATGTTTGTGAAGTACGTCGAATGAGAAGGGTCGTGCGAGGGTGGTTGAGCATTCTGTGCCGGCTCTGTGAACTTTTCACTGTGGACAGCTTGCCCGTCATTAGCAGGTACAGATATGCTTTGGTTTGGATACGTAGATCTTTTGGATCCAGGTTCAAGAGTAAATGGACGGAGTAAGGCGCGATGTACTTTATGAAGCGCACGAGTTATTGATACACCACGAGATAGGGATGATTGACGGGTCAAGGAAGGCGTTGCAGAAGAGGGCGTTACAGGATAGATTTCCGAAGTTTGGTAGAATGAAGGAGAGAAAATGGAGGACATGGTTATTTCGGGGTCCAACAGAAAACCGGAGACACATATGCGGGCAAAAGATTCCAACCTTGACCTATGCTGTCAGACGCTTCCAATATTCGACTTTGAGGCTTGACTCACGTATACACGCTGAATAGCATAAATAAAACAAAGTCCTCCCAGGTGTGAAAGTAACCCTTCACTGGCGGAGGCGTGGCATTGGGATCTGAAGACAATGTCAATGTGCGAGCAGCTTGTATGGTCAACACGAGAGCATTGATGATTATGAGAACTAATATTGCAGGTTCTGTCCATCTAGCACGCAGACCCATCATGTCATCAAGCGAAAAACCTATCCTGCAATGAGAATGACAGACCTATGTACAAGGAAGTTATACAATGTCAGTCGAACTTTGCTGTTTGGGCCAAAACAGCCCAGCGTTCGACCACGTAGAGGCAGCTTGCTCCTCCAATCCTGCTGTTGATTTTGCAGGACATCCCCTTCCCTTTTCCCACCGGGATCATCGTCGTCATCATCCAACAACAACTGACTCTCGATACCAGAGTTTGCCAGGTTGACGACTCGCAGAGAGGCCCTTCGTAGACTTTTCGATACAGACTTGATCACAGTCCCTGTCCTCTTAAGAGGGGAATTTGGTTTGCCGTAGCGAGTGGTTCGACGCCGAGAACGTGGGGTTAATCCTGCACTTCTTTCGGGGTCACCGCTGTCGTCTCCCAAACTCCTCCAACCTTCGTGAGAGCCGTTAATGGACATGTTCTGCGTAAGCATTGCCTCATCATCTTCTCTGTGGCCCTCCTCTCCTTCAGACTCGTGTTCATGCGGTGAAATGAGTGAGGCTGTGGATGGCCCGGCCTGTGACGTCGAATATGGGTTCGGTTCGCTGTTCTGCAGCCCGTATCGTGAGAGGGATGCGGCGAAGTCTCTGGTGCGCACAGGGGAGTCATCGTTTGGGGAATAAAAAGGATCGTCGTCCACAGCGTAATGAGCCTGTCTTGCATACGAGCCTGAGCCAGAGGACATATTGGGGGATGAATTGCCTATTTGTAGATGGGGAGGGTCCTGCCCTACATCCAAAGATCTGCTGCCCCAGCTGATGCGCTTGCGCGCGAATGAAGCACGGGTGCTTGAGGGTTCCAAGGAAGGAGAAGGGGGAGCTGTTGTGAAACCAGGAGGAGGATGAGAGAGTTCGATGGCGGACGAAGCCGAGGTTTTTGACGGTGGCAAACGGTAAAAATCAGAGGATTGCTCCATAAGTCAGAGCGCACTATTCATCCCTCTCTCTCACAGTGAGCTGAGTATGTGAGCCGGCAGTGAGCAGACACTTTAGCGCTTTTCAACAGCCAATAAGACTAAATTTCCCTCATCAAAACGGTGGGAATGGACTCTCTAACTACCCGGTCCACGTAGGTCTCACTCTCCTAACCAACCATGCTGCGCTTCCTTCCCCGCAAACGCACTGATAAAGTGTGAGTATTCAAATGGAAGCACGGGCTGGACTCCACGTACCATCATCAAGCCTTCGTCGAATGGCTGGCCAATCCTTGCCCATCCCCTCTCCGTATGTAGCAAGGACAGAGGCAAAAAGGGGTTCCGATTCTGGGTGGGTCGAGGCAAACGCACGCTCAAGCACGTATAGGTCAACCGCCTTGTCCTCCACCAATGTTGACTGGAACGCAAGGCCAAAGTCAATCATGACCTTCATTTAAAGCGAACATCAGCGCCCAAAAGTGGACAGGTAGATGAGGCGCACCAGCTCAGTAGATCCCTGAGAGTCTCGTACAGGGACTGAAGACGGATGTCGGAGCATCATATTGGAAGTCGTGAGGTCACCATGTACAATGTCAGCCTTGTGCATCTTTGCCAGCTCCTTTCCGATCATCGTCATGAGCATATCTCAGTGCAAAAAAAAACGTCAGTTGACATGAAGAACGTTGTCAGGAATAGTTATACCTAGGGAGACACCATACTCCGTCAATGGATCACCATCAGAACCGGTGTCAACTGCGGCCTCGTCAACCTCGCCTTCTTCATCCTCCGTCCCACCTGGCAGCAGGTTTCTGATGTTCTTTCCCTCAATCCATTCCAATCCAAGGATACCTTCAGCTGCATCTACCATACGAATTCCCGGTACGTGCACGCCCGACCTATGAGTAATAACAATCCCGTCAAGCTCGGTGATATTCGCTATTTGTTTCACCGTGCACCAACCGGAGGCATTTCAACAATGCTCGGGCCTCTCCCGCTACGCGCGATCGTGTCAGCGATGCATCCAGGGTAGGATGCCTGTAGTGTTTATGAAATCTATATTTCAACAAGATGGGTGGATCATGCGGGGCCAGATATCCCTTGTAAATTTTCTATCTGTCCGAGACTCTTTAAGAACGTGTATTACTGTGAATATGATCAGAGTCCACTTGCAGCTTCTGCTCCTTGCGATATCAAAGTTGAGGAAGAGAGTAATTTTTGAGAAGTCATTGTAGATGACTGAGGCACACTTGAGATCTACGAGATATCATGTGAAATGATTCCCAAATATGCACCCCCCCTGCCACAATCTTCTAGACTCGAAGAGAACAAGCATAAATGATCTCTAAACTTGAACCACACATCCCCAAGTGATTGGTCATTAATCATTTATTGGCTATCCTGCTTCTGAAACTTGCTGGTATCCAACAGTGCAATAACTGGAATCTACTATGAATACCCATCCCTCCCAAACTCTTTTCTGTTGATTCTGTATGGCCGTACTAGATTTTCCCCACACCAAGAGTTTGCCCACGAGACACCTCCCATAGATCCGTGGACCGTAGCCCATCAGAGATCTCGGGTGTTGGTAACCACCGACTTTGTACATATTTTCTTTCTCCATTTGATGTGAGAATCTGCACACTGTAGACTCTAGAAATATGATAGGCACCGCTCTCTCAGCGTTGCCTCGTGCGACGGACAGTGTGTCTGTCGCCAAATGTCTTCCTGCGATCGCTGATTCAATCGCCCGAATATTTTTTTGCCGCTACCCCCGAACTTGCCACGAGCACCAAGAATGCACATATAACCTCAGCTTTCTTACCCTTTTCTCAGTTTCTCTGCAAGACTGTCTTTCCTCCAGAAAAATGAATCCCGCATATTATCGTATCAGATTGCTACTTGACCTCTGCCGCATTTTGCTTTTGCCATCAATCGTCCTGGTTTCCCTTCTCCGCGTATCCGGAATATACCTCGGGCACTTCGCACTACCCGTCTATAGTATCTGCATCCTTCTCTGGGCTATAGCGAAGGACAGATGGAGGAAGTTCTCACAGATTCGACAAGCCAAGCAATTGGGAGCTACGACTATTCCCTGTGTTGTGGGAAAATGGCCGGGCAATATCGACGTACTTTTGCGGATGATTCGTGACTTCAAGACTAGTTATATCTTGGATGTTTATTTGCGGCTATTCGAGGAGTACCAATGCACCACCCTCAACCTAAGACTACTCTGGACAGATACCGTACGTGACGTGACAATATATGCGTCTTCTAGCCCTACATATTGTCATGCTTTATGCTATAGATTATATCAATGGATCACGAGCACTCTAAATTTGTGTTGGCAACCGGATTTCAGCATTTTTGGAGAGGTAGGGCACAAAAAGAAAGAATGTAAGATGGGACCTCCCGCATCAGACGCAATACTTACATCATACACAACTCAGGGAAACATTTTTGGGCCAAGGAATTTTCAACCGTGACGACGAGGTAAGCCACAATGAACGAGAGCCGCAGAGTTCCCCCATCTCATGAGTTTGCCCGTGCATTTAGCTATGGAAAATGGTTCGTTTCTGTTGCAGCCACTAACGTGACTGTCTGATGCGACTAAATTACTTTTTTCAGCATCGCGCGACGGCACGGCCGTTTTTTGCTCGGGAACGTATATCAGATTTTGATATTTTTGAGAAATATACATCTCAAACATTGTCAATCCTGTCAAGTGTCTCGGCGGCAAATCAGCCATGCGAAGCGCAAGACTTGTACGCACGATTTTCTCTGGACGCAGCCTCAGAATTTTTGTTTGGAAAAAACTTGGAGACGCTGTCGGCATCGCTACCAATACCTGGCAAGACACAGATGGGACCAAAGGGCTCAGCCACAGAGGACCCTTGGGGTTCTTTCGTGCATGCTTTTGAAATGTCGCAACAAGAGACGACCAGAAGAGGGCGAATAGGATACTTCTGGCCCATCTTTGAATTGTTCGGCGACAGAAACGAGCAGCATGCGAGACGAATCCGGAAATGGCTAGATCCATTAGTGAAAGAAGCTCTCGATGAGAAGGCCAGAGCGGAAAAGTATGATATCTGTAGTCCTGTTGCAGAAAAGACGTTTCTGCAGCATCTAGCTGATAGCACAGAGGGTAAACATTATTTCTGACACCCTGCGACAGTTGTACTGAACCAGGGATCATGTCCAATAGATCCGATTCTTATTCGCGACCAGTTGCTCAGCATGCTACTAGCCTCCAGAGACACGGTATGGCTAATTCATATTGGGAAGACGATTCAACGGCCCTGAACCAACCCACAGACGTCATGCACGCTAACATTCATTACTTATTTCATGGCTACTCATCCCCACGTCACAGAAAGGATGCGCCATGAGGTGCTAAGCTACTGTGGCAGTCAAGCTCCAACGTACGCACAAATTCGTCAATTGAAGTATGGTAAGGCAACTCCAATGCCACGAGGGACCGCGCAGCTAATAATGATAAACAGTGCGCGCTGTTATAAATGAAACACTGAGACTGTTTCCGCCGGTGCCTCTGAATGTCCGAGAGTCAAGATCGGCCCCGTGTGTGTTACCTGTCTCGGATGAAACATACCCAGACACTGGACGGCTATGTATGCCTGGGAGCACTAGTTTCATGTATTTCCCGCTCCTGACGCAGCGCAATCCGGCCTTGTGGGGTCCCGATGCGGACGAGTTCAAGCCTGAAAGATGGATGGACCAAGATCGACTGTCCCGGTTCGTTTCCAACCCCACCATATTTCTACCATTTAGCGCAGGGCCCCGTATTGTGCGTTCAAACTATCACACTTTTTGGATTTATTGTGCCTTATTCGGATGCCGTTTTAGTGTATAGGCCAGAACTACGCATATAATGAAGTGACCTATTTCCTGGTCAGGTTACTCCAGCAATTTCGTTCGTTCACATTGGCCCCTGAGGTCCAACCTGAAGGGTCCTTGCCTCCTCCCGAATGGAAGGGGAGAAAAGGTCGACAAGCATTTGAGAAAATTTGGCCTAACAATGCTCTGACGCTCTATGTGAAGGTGAGTCGACTTCCAGAACGATATACACGCGATTGCAATTTTCCGACGGTTTTTTTAAGGGTGGTTTATGGGTCCGATTCCATAGGTGATACCTACAGTCTTTTGCCGTGGGTTTGTACTATATTTATTTATCGACTAAACATATCATCTGTATAACGTACAATTGACGCACTTGGCTTTGATGTTTCTGATCATTGCTACTTCACGGACTAGGCAGTTGCAAGACGTTGACCAGGCAAGCGTAAGTTGGCGAATATGCACCCAAGTTGGAGCACGATGTTGTCTGTATGTCAACCTCTAACAGATCTGAGAGACCCTCCAGATCTCAGATAGATGGGCGGTGAATCTTGGAACTTTCATGTCTTGCAGTTGGAAACTCCACTCTTTGACTGATTTGTTGTAGGCCAAAGGCTATGCAACTGTCATCTGAGATTGCGACGTTAGTAAGATGATAAATGTCATTGAGTAAACAAACATGTAGATAGATCAGAAAGAAAAAGGATTTTTGCAATTGACAGCATATATATAGATACACAAAGCGGAATAGCGGGTAAATTGTAGCGATTGACATTTGCGAAACAAACTCCGAGTTGAGATGCGTTTGAAATGATGAGGTCTGAAGATCTGAGGCCTGAGAAGGGTAAAAGAGTAGTCCTTGGGAATATCAATGACCATAACAATCATAACATGATATGGTACTGCTGCTTCGGGCGTCAAAACGGGGCAGCGGCAGAAAAACAAGTGGCACCGACCTCTGTACATTTTCAATGCAGCAGTCACGGCAGACAGTCCGCCCGCAACCTGGTCCGATACTATACTCATCCCGGGCATTATCATTGCCGCCGGCTGGCTCCAAGTGACTGTCGTCATCGTCATCGTCAGCAGTCTTTCGTCGTTTTCCGGTGACCGGTGTAAGCTGTCCGAGTTCATATGCGTCCGACTGGAAATCCTGTGGGCAAGGAGACTGGGGGGGTGAAGGGGATGGTGACCAGGTGAGGTGGGGGGTTGGTGGTTGCGAAGGAACACGTGCGGTGCATGTCCGGGAACAGATTGCGCAGGTCGGCGCTGAACAACTGTTTTAGGTCGGGCTCATGAGATGGATAGGATTGGAGACGCGCGTGCTGTGACGCGTACCGTGAACACAGTAATAGCTGGCCCTGCATCACAGTCAATGAGCGGTGGCAGGAACTACAGGTTATAAGCGGTCCAGGGGACTTGCTGCTTCTCGTAGCGAAGTGAGGTGGCAACAACTCTGTCGAAGGCGTTGAGGGTCCCGGTGAAGCAGAGGTTCTCTGACGTTTGTGAGGGGGTTTAGTGCCTTCCATTGCCTGGCTTTCACTTGCGACACAGGTTGTTGGGGGAACAAAGATCGATGTGGCATGCTATTCGCCTGGCCAGCCCCTCTGTCTATCGCGTGCAGCAGCGCGTGGCTTCAGGATGAAAGACCGGCGGATATTCTCATCATAAAAAAGATAATACACCGAACGGGAGTCGAACCCGTGCCGCTTGCTACCCCACAAATGGAAGGCAAGCATGATAACCGCTTCACCATCGGTGTTGTTGATATTTATAACCCAGATAACATGACGGCAGCTTATTAATAAGATCATAACGGCGCAGTCCCGCTTCACACTGGAACTTGTCTTTACTCCACTCTCTTCGCGAAGATGCAGCACTTTGGCAAGGCCGCCCTCAGAGTAACAAAAAATTATACCAAAGGCTACTCAGATACACAGGCAAAGGTCCGCGATGCCACGTCAAACGACCCATGGGGCCCATCAGGAACTCAAATGAACGAACTCGCCCAACTGACTTACAACCAGTTGCGTCAATTGCAACCTTAGTCTCCGATTTCCCCCGGTTCTTATTTATTCTTCATATTCCAGGACGGATTTTGTAGAAATCATGGAAATGCTGGATAAGAGGCTGAATGACAAGGGCAAGAATTGGCGTCATGTTTTCAAGGTATTGCTCCAGTCCAGTGTGATGTTGCGGATATCCTGAATGCCACGTAGAGCCTTACAGTGCTGGACTATTGTTTACATCAAGGCTCGGAAAATGTCGTCATTTACTTCCGTGACAACCTCTACATCATCAAAACCCTGAAGGAGTTCCAATACGTTGACGAGGAAGGCAAGGACCAGGGCGCGAACGTCCGACAGAAGGCGAAAGATATTACAGCTCTCTTGCAAGATGAGGATCGGCTTCGAGAGGCTAGGCGAGCTAGGGCATCTATGCGTGACCGAATGATACGTGGTACCGGCGAATCCGGTCAAGAAGACGACGCGGGAGACGAAAATTTGCGTAGACGACACGGCGGACCTGACCATAATTTGGTTGGAAAGAGGCCGAACCGAGACGAAGATGAGCTCAAGAAAGCCATCGAAGAGAGTAAAAAGTCATTAGCAGCTGAGCAACTCAGGGCGGAGGAGAGGGATCTGGAAGAGGCAATCAAGCTCAGTGAGGAGGAAGAGAAAAAAAGAAAACTTGCTGTTGAAGACTCGAATGCGTCGGCCTTGTTCGATGACCAAAACCAACTGTGAGTATGGTATGGCATGGGGGTTAAAGTCAGTAGTGATGAATTGCTTGTAGCACGACACCCACTTCGGGCACCTCCACCAATCCTTTCCCATTTCCAGATCCTACGCCATACGCAGTCGGACTACAGCCCCAGTTTACGCAATTGCAGCCCCAGTTCACCGCCGTCCAGCCCCAGTTCACGTCATTTAATCCCTACCAGCAGCAAGCTGAACAAGAGGCAGCCCAGGTATGTTGGTTTTCTTGCCATGTTGCATCGTTAAATTCTCTCATCTCGCAAGGCCGAGTACATGCGCCAGCAACAGGCGTTCCTTTTCCAACAGCAGCAGCAGCAACAACAACAAGAGGAGTGGTTACGACAGCAACAGTTACTTCAGCTACAACAGCAGCAACAACAACAACAGCAACAGCAACAGGAGAATCTATTCTTACAAGCACAACAGCAAATCCTTCCTCAGCCTACCGGCTTTGGGTTTGTGGTTTATCTTCGCTACCATCGCGGTGTTTCTTGATGAGATTTTCCTTCAGATCAAACAATCCATTTGCACAACCTCAACCTACAGGGACGCCATCATACAACTCGTCTCCCCAACCGTCTCAGAAACCGCCGCCTCAATTCAATTTGCATGGAACGTACGAAACCCATTCTACAGCGAATCTATCGTCGCTATCTGTGTCTCCTGCTCCCTCGCAACCTCAACAAAGTCCACGTCTGGTGGCTGTCAAAGCGAAGAAAGAACTTGGCGAAAACGAACAACACCTGGCAGAATTGTTTGCTAACCGTGATGATGGGCAGGATACGTTTGGTAACGTCGGCTCTCTGAGGTTCGTGTTTGGCTAAGGTTTGATGAAAATGTCACAAATTCATACGCACTTGCTATGTATAGGTACGGGCATACCCAAGCTGGGCGCACGATCGTATCCCAGAGAACAGGTACCTCTGCCAATAATCCGTTCGCTCTCCAACAAACGCAAAATATTGACCGCCCCTTCTTCGATATTTAAACCGTCAGGAGGAGGCTCTTAATCCGCCCTATATTATCTTGCTTTGTCTCTATTCTTTCATTACGTTTACAATTCATTCGTTGTCTCTCATTGTATGATGCAGCCCTGTTGGAGACTCACCCTCCTTCGGAACCAGTTGGGCCGCTTTAACGATCCAGATATTCACGTCACCACTCGCCATTCTTTCTTTTTTTTCCTATTCCCCGTCTTTACGGAACAAATGTATCACAATAAGTATACCACTTCCTTCTCTTGATTGTTTTTACCTTTTGATGCCATTATATATGAACTATGGCATAGTACATGGCAGGTACATAAGGTTGGTCTCTGAAAGGACAACTTGGTTCGAAATGTGATTTCTATGGAACGTGCCGGGCGCGGGTGTAGAATACATGTACCTTGTGTCCCCAAGGTAACAGGCTGGCCTACACACCCATCAACGCTGCACCCCGCAGTACAATATGATATTCAACTCGGGAGATTTGCATGCTAGCAGAGCGGGCAAAAAGCCATGCAATACTTGGGCCCATAGCACTTAAATGATTGTCGTATTCACACTGAGTGTGGTTTAGCGTGAAATGAACGCCGCAAAGCCAAAAGGAAAGATGTTTTTCAAATATTGTTCCACGTGACCTTATTACGGACGGAGGGATGCATGGGAATTTCACAGAATTCATCGAGAACACTGGACCTCTTTTTTTCCTTTTGCCTCCATGTCCCTGTTGTTCCTCTCTGCCTGACATTCATTTGTCCTCCCCACAGTCTTTGCGCTATCTTTTTTTCTTGCTCTCCCATCGTACAGACGGACGCCAGTCGATCCGAAACCGTTCTCTCATTCTTATAACCGCGTTTAACGGGGAAATGGAAAATGTCAAGCGCGTCGCGGTCGGAAAGACGGTGCGCACACCTGGTGCGCCGTCAGCACGTCCTAAAGCAGCTCTGACTCGGAAAGTCTCCCTCAATCGCGAGTCTAATGCTCTGAGGGCGTCTGTGCTGGACGTCGCGCTTGAGCTCGGTCTGGGTACAAATAGCACCGTCGCTGATTGGATGTTCAATAATCCCGTCAAAGAAGAAGAAGAGGTACGTCAACTCGCTTCATACTTGTATCTCAGCTTTTGTCCGTTTTTCTGGTATGATTTCTATCATAGTTGGCGCCGCTTGTCCCTTCCAACTCACGGTTGCCGAGATTAGCTTGACATTTCATAAAACGTTTTTTTTTCCGGTTTAAGCTCGGTGGGCAAAATATTTTGCACTCCATGCCATTCCTCGGGGGACGATACCATTCGCCCCTCAGTCCTTACTTCCTTTGCCTAAGTTAAGAATTCCGTGGTGATTTCGCTTAGGGGACAGATAATTCGCAAGTCAAACAGACGTTCTGAACTTCACTCTATAGGAGGCTTATTGTTTGTCCACTCTTTCTCGGACTTGAGCCTCTTAGTATACTAGTCTGCCTTCCGTGTTCTTTTTTCTTTCTGATTGCAAGATTGTGATGCCATTAGAAGATTTGATTGCTGACACCCCAGTCTTATTTAGGAGCCCGCGTCTCCACCAGCCCCGACTTACGGTTCTTCAATCTCGGAAGAATCCTCTTCTATCTTTTCCGCTCGCTTCCCGTATACGCCTCCTTCGTCGAGCAGGTCTGTGTCGTCGTCTCTTGCGAGTTCATTTTCGCCACAAAGGGCGTTCTATCCGGCTGCAGCTGCAATCCCGGAGGAACCACCCTCAATCGTTGAGGTCCAGGAAGAGCCCAAAGCGTCTACAGAGGGTGCACCGAAGGTGGCTAGTTCTTATTCTGTGACGTTCCCCGATGCGCCAACGATGCCATTGACGTCTATTGCACCCCGACGTATCCAGGCAAAACTGAAAAAACGTCGTGCAGATGGATACGACAGCGATGCTGGGTATATCAGTGATGGGGGAAGTAAGAAAAAAGACAATTATAAGGAGAAAGATATTAGCGGCAGTGGGAAGAAGGATGGTGAGAAAACTGGATCAAACGAAAAGGATGCAAAAACTCGTGCAAAGGAGGAGAAAGAACTTGCGAAAAAGGTGAAAGAGGAACAGAGAAAGAGGGCGAAGAGTTTAACCACCAGAGGAAATTCCAAGGATACAAAGGCGGATGAAAGCTTAATACCCAAGGGCTATGAGACAGACGCACCTCCCCGAAGGAGTAGATTCGGACGGAAGAAGAAAAGTGCTACATTGGACACAGACTATGAGACTGATGCGGGTTATCTATCCACGTCAACCGCAGGCGCAGAAGTGAAGAAAAAGACCAGATTTTTCAGATTCGGCGGGAAGTCTTCAAAGCCCGATTTGACACAGAGTGTCAAGCAAGTGCCATCTGTCCCTCCCATTCCTGTTCCTCTGCCCATCGCCGAAAAATTCGGTACAGTGCTCGGGACTACTAACGCGGCAAGCAATTTACCAGCCGCACATCTAATCCCGTCTTTGGACCCAAGTCTAATAACATCCGCCTCTTCTCAAACTCTGTTGCCCCCATCTTCCCCAGTATCTTCTATTGTCTCTGCGCCACCCGCGCCGTCCTCTACGTGGACTCCTTGGAGCCCAGTTAAGGGTGCCAAGGACTCCATGTCCGAGAAGAGGACTCGAGATTCAAACGTCTCTGGGGAGTCATCTAGGTCCTCTGCGAGTAACATAAGCATAAGCGGTTCGGCGGAAGCTCAGATGCCGAAACGTAGAGGTTTCCGCTTACTATCTATTTCCAAGCCTGTTCCATCTCCCAGCAAATTCCCCGTAATCTCGTTACCTATTACCAGAGCTACGTCTCCTTCACCCTCTAGTCTGAACGTTTCTGTCGGTGATCAAACCCAAGATCGCTCGGAACTACTAATTTCTAACATCTCGCGGTCGCCTAGTCCTTCTCCTAGCAAGGGTGGAAGCAGCCAGCAGCAAAGCCATGGTCACTACCCATCCCCGTCTAGTACCGCTCCATCATACCTTTCTCCAAACCCGGAGTCACAGCGATCTATTTCGCCTGCTTTGCTTCCACCTAGTGCTCCGTCTCTTGTCGTTTCGTCCGCATCGGCGCCATCCTCCCCGGCTCCCTCTCGCCCATCTTCATTCGTGCGTCAACGCTCATCGTCAACGATTGCCACGAACGATATTGGTCCGCCTCTCTCTGCGACAGCACCAAATACGGTATCGGCAAATCGCCTTTCTGGGATAGCGCCAAATACAAATCTAGCAAAGCGCCTTTCCTATCGAGGCCGAAGTTCGAGTCCGATTCCATCGCTAGGAGTAAATACAACAATGTACATCAATTCCACCAACAACGGGAATCTATCTGTTCCCATTTCCAACTCTAATATGTTAACCTACTACGACGTGCCTCCACCCAGCCCACCACCAAATGGTCCTTTGCCCAGGGTTCCGGATAGGACGCAAGATACTGAAGAGGATCCCTTTGCAATAAACGGCACTTCATTGATACGTACGTCGGGTAATGCAGGTCGTGGAAAAGAAGCACCGTTCCCGATGCAGCCAGTTTCTCAACGTGGATTCCGGGCGCGTTTACGTGCCAGCATGATTGGTAGTAATGGCGAGCAAAGGAATGCCGGAATGTCCAACCCAAACCAAGCCAGAGAACCTCGTACAATCACTATCGACCGTAAACTCAGTCCGGAACGGCAATTAGATCGCGTTATCAATGAGAATTCGGAGGATGAGGGTGATTATGAAGGTGGCCGAGAGATATTGAACGTGCTCGAGCGCTTCACAGATATTCCGAAGCGCGAGGAAAACGAAACGGTTGGCAAGGCGCTTGTGCGAAGTAGATCCTTGGAGGCACTCGCAGATGATGTAAATCTGTCTCTTCCAAATGTTCAAACAAATGCGGAGTTGGGCGTTGAAGACGCTAAAAGTGCTTTTGAAGATACTGAATCGTATTACGGTCGGCAAAATTCACATAGAAGGCGATCTACGGTTTACTATTCCGACCCAGACGAGGAAGATGGCGCGGATCCCAGACTGAGTAAATGGAGCGAAAGTATATACAGTCGGTCTAGCTTCATGGACTCGCAAAGGAGCGAGGAGACGCGAGATCGGTTTGTCAGGAGAGTGGAAGCAATGCTGGACGAAGCAGGCATTGAGCGGGGTAACAAACGGAGATGGGAGACTGCTGAAGCGGTTCCTCCGGTTCCCAAGTTGCCGGAAGCGTTGGCTCAGAGAAATGTTCTTCTGAGACAGAATCAGTTGAAGAGCGCTGGTGCGCCGATGGCTAATCCAAATCGTTGGAACCGGTTTTGAAGAGGTGTTTATATTTCGTTTTGCCTTGGTGCGTGTGATGGACGTCTTTTTGGTGTTCTTGGATTGTATATCTGTAGACGGGATGAGGTGGTGGGTATCACAGCTGCTTGACTGTAGTTCCGCCTCTTTTTCCAGGGCTTTTTGACGTGCTTTGCTCTGCTTTCTTGACATCTTATCCCACTATTTATTCTACATTAAAGTGTGCAAATATATACATCTATAACTTTCGGTTGATCCACTGGTGTCGTGCGTTCAACGTTTTCAACGATTTTTGTGTCCGAGTATCATTGTTGATCAAGTCTGAGGTCATCTTGTATGAACGATAGTGTGTTTGAATACGGCTGCGATGCTTCAGAATTTTGCTAGGGATGTTATGTCTCACCACTTGATTGATCTCAACTCGTTAGCCATGTATCTCAAGACTGGTGGTATGAACTAAATTCGAATTCGAAACGGATGCTTTTTCCTCCTGCCACTTGCCACATCCATGACATTACGTTATCCGTTGATTATTTTCCCGCGCCCCAATGTCGTAGTTTATCATGCCATGTGGCTTTGGCACAACATCAGGTAACAGGTTGCACGGAGAATATGCAGGTTTGATTTTGCACAGAAGTCTATGCAACAACGCGGCTAACGAGAGTTTTATTTATGAGCAGGGGCTACACCGAGACGAACGATATTGTGTTGCTCCACTCGATGAGATGGCTTCATCCTCGGCCCAAGGTAGACTCGTAGTAGTGCGATTGCGAGTTGAATATTTGAATGTCTCACTCCACCGTCGTTGATGTGGCAAATTGACATTAGGTATCGGCGATCGCTGGACGTGCCAAGTCGGACGCGATCGTAAGAGATGCCTAGCGCTTGTTGAATCCCGCCAGCACACGCCCATTCTGCGTCTCTCCAGGCTTTACCATTTCTTACCCGCTGTGTTGTTCTCTTCTGCAGGCCCTCTGAAACGACGCCTTGTCATCCATTCTGGGCTTGTATAATATTTTGACGCACTAATATTTCTCGCTCTATGCGCGCGTCCTTGCTGGATTGCTGGTTCAACCGTCTGGCCAAGCATTCGTTCATTAATGTCACAATTTATCTAGTGTTTTGTAACGCGACTTTTGCCTACGACCGCACGTCCGAAGCAGGCGAGGCGGCCATTAAAGGTAGAACAGCCTCTTCATATATTGCCCACTGAAAATATCATTTTGATACGCTTCTGGCCAGATGGGACCGCCGAGTGTCAGGCATACGGGTATCCCCTCGTTTCTAACTCTCTATCAACCTTTCCCGCCATATGGCACCCAGCTTCGATTGTGGCGAATGATAGTGCAGCATGGGACAAATGGAATTCAATTTCTGGTACGATACCGACCACTATATCCATCAAAGTGCGTATTCTATGACTCTATGCGCGAATATGTTTCTAATATCACATTCGCCCGCGAAGGGCACGCTCGATGGGAACTTCTCGACTTTCACCCCGACATATCCAAAAGACGATCCAGACTGTTGGTGGACGCTTGACCAATGCGTGTCCCCAAAGCTTCAAGGTCTACCGCCAGATGTGTTCCAAGTGCCAGAGGTAAAGCTCATAACTGTAGTTTATTGTCACCCGATACTTAACCATCTAGCCCAACACTTTAGGTTACGGGTTTGACGATGGACCTAACTGCTCCCATAATGCATTCTACGATTATCTTTCAAGCCAAAATCAAAAAGCTAGTCAGTTTCATCCTCTGAACTCTGCAAGTCATTTGGTTAGAGTATTTCACAGCCATGTTTTTCATCGGCAGCAATGTCATGAATTGGCCTCTCGAGGCACAAAGGGCCGCGACTGACGGTAAGTATGAATATCCTTCAACGTGAGGAGAAATTTTGATAATAGAACTAGGACATGAAATTTGCGTTCGTGAGTGTCTTCTTTCTTGATGGTGCCAATATTACACTGGACTCAACGACATAGATACCTGGTCCCACCGTTATAGTAAGAAGTCACTCGCCCGATCTTTTGACAATCATTCATGAATCAATTCATATACAGTGACCGCTTTCTCTAGCCGGGATGCTTTTGCGGAACTGTACTATAGTGCGTAATATGGCCTATAGGCAAATTGTCTCGTTAACAAACCGTTGTAGCTGTAAATTGTGATCCTTAAAAGACAGCCTGCCAGCTGACTGATTTACAGATCAAAGCCATTAAACTTGTAGTAGGTGTGACGCCAACGTGTTGGAGGGTAGGTGTCTTCTTCGCTGTTTTTTGCTCTGCCACTCTCACTCCGTCTCAGCCACCGTTTGGGGACGTAGATGACCGCATCCGTGCTATTGCTACTAGCTTAGGCCTTCGTACGATCCTGTGGGGTTACGATTCAAATGATTGGCGCGCAGGCGTTGGAAACGTCACTGCTGTTGATGTTGATACGAATTATCAGCATCTAATCGACAGTGTGAACTCGGGGAAATTTGACAACGTACGTTATACTCCGAGTGTCAATGGACTGCGCTGAGGGGGAGAAAAAGTCAGGCGCAATCATGTTGACCCATGAGCTCAACAATTTTACCATGTCGGAAGCCGTGAAATTCTATCCGCAGCTGAGGGCATCGTTCAAAGTAGGCACTTGCAGCGACTATCCAAGATTTTTCGTTAAAGGCTTGCGAGCAGTATATCGTACCTGTTGGAGTTGCGCTCAACAGGACACATCCATATCTCGAGAGAAATTACACGCTACCGGCGTTCGATGATCGTAGGCATTTATACTGTGACATTCATTTGCGGTCTAATAAATCGCCATTGCAGTGCATCAAGCCATCAAGCCAGTCCCTTCGCCAACAGTCGTCAGCGGTAATTCATCATTATCCAAACAGAACGCTGCAATGAATCATCATCGTTTCCTTCCCCCTGTGCCATATTTCTGGCCAATCTTGTTTAGTATTCTTCTGAACATATAGATGCTTGTGTCCTCATACTATGATATTCGATGTGTTTTAGAAGACTATAGTAATGTAATGTTTTATGCGGTGAATAATTTGGGTACCGTCGCAAGATTGAATCGACCATTGACTTATGTAGATCTTTTGAAAGACGCCTATAAGGCGCTATAGTGTAGTGGTTATCACTCGGGATTCTGATAATCAAATTCCCGAGACCCAGGTTCGAACCCTGGTAGCGCCTTTTTGCTTCTGGTTCATCCATTCGGCATTTATCGAGAGAATTGATTACATAAGCATATGTAGTTCCCCAAAGTCGACTTGTCAAAATTTCTCAACACTCTCGAGGGCTCTTTGCAGGCTGGCCTCTCTCTCCCAGAATGCTCGTAGGTAGACTATGGGCACACTCACGCCTACCTAAGCATGCCCTGCTGTCCTCTCAGTTCTCCGGCTGGCTACGGTTGTCGTGTCATGGGACACGAGCTGCATCGGTTGCTGCTGCAGTGAAGCTGGAGCCTACGCTCGAAACCAAGGATGCACAATCTTCATCGCAACGTCATGCCCTCACGGCCCAAGACATCTCGCGCTTGACGTTTCAACGGAACATTGGAATTTCTGCACATATTGATTCTGGAAAGACGACGCTGACGGAACGTGTCTTATACTATACGGGTCGGATTCGGGATATTCATGAGGTTCGCGTTCATTCGGATTCGCGTCGGTTTACATTTTGGCTTTGTCATCGAGGGTAACACATGCGATGTTATGTTCTAGTGTTGCCTCGATGTGCTAGCGCCAATCACAGATATGCAACGTCAGTATGAATATGAATGTCTCACAATGTACAATTAGGTTCGGGGAAAGGACGCTGTCGGTGCAAAGATGGACAGCATGGAACTAGAACGGGAAAAAGGCATTACTATCCAGAGTGCCGCAACATTTTGCGACTGGGAGGCAACTTATCCTGACGGGACGAAACAAAAATATGCCATTAATATTATCGATACTCCAGGTTAGATAATCTCCTTCCCGGCTTAAAAACAGCTGGTTCATGGCTGTTCTAGGGCATGTTGATTTTACGATTGAGGTTGAGCGTGCACTGAGAGTTCTTGATGGTGCTGTTTTAGTTCTTTGCGCTGTTGCTGGTGTTCAGGTGAGTTGAAGTTGAAATATGTGTCTCATCCGTTTTTTTAAAAAGTCATATTGGGATAATAGAGTCAAACGACAACGGTGGATCGGCAAATGAGGCGTTACAATGTACCACGCATTTCGTTCATTAACAAGATGGATAGGTGCATCCATCAACTTACGGCTCCGAACCTTTATTGACTTCCGTGTTTAGACCTGGCGCCAATCCCTGGCGGATTGTTAATCAAATCCGGACCAAGTTGCGCATGCCTGCTGCTGCGGTGCAAGTTCCTATAGGTGCTGAGGACGGATTCAAGGGTGTTGTTGATCTAGTTCACTGGAGGGCATTATATAACCAGGGCCAGAAGGGGTAGGCTCGTCAGTCTGCTTGTGTGCATCAATCTGACTTGTGTCAAAGATCTGAAGTTGTGGTATCGGACGAGATTCCTACCTCTGTCTTGGAATTGGCAAAGCAGAAACGGACTGAGCTCATTGAGCAGCTGGCAGAAGTCGATGACGAAATTGGCGAACTGTTCCTGTTGGATGAGACACCTAGCAATGATCAGCTTGCTACTGCTATCCGTCGTGCAACTATTGGGCTCAAGTTCTCTCCAGTCTTCCTTGGATCTGCTATAAAGAATACAGCTGTTCAGCCCCTGTTAGACGGTGTCTGCGCGTACCTTCCAAACCCATCTCAAGCCGAGGTCGTCGCTCATGACATGAACTTGCCCTCGTCTGCGCCACCTGTTCCGTTGTCCCCTGCAGCCGATGCGCCATTGCTTGGACTTGCGTTCAAACTGGAGGAGGGCAGGTATGGTCAGTTGACATATATGCGAATTTATCAAGGCACTTTGAAGAAAGGGGGAATAATTTTCAATGCGCGCAATGGAAAGAAGGTCAAAGTCCCAAGACTCGTGCGCATGCACAGTAACGAGATGGAGGTAAGTGGGTACTGAAGTTGGTCTCGGGTTTGGACTCATCGTCAAGTTAGGACGTTGAATCCGTTGGGCCAGGTGAAATCTGTGCGATGTTCGGTGTCGAGTGCGCTTCAGGAGATACCTTCACTGATGGTTCTACGAGTCTGACTATGGTGCGTTGTTTTCTCCGGCACCATCAACGACACTCAATGAACCCCCATACATAGACTTCGATGTTCGTTCCGGAGCCAGTCATCTCCCTCGCTATCAAGGCAAACGGAATTGAGACTCCCAATTTCTCTCGAGCCCTGCAACGCTTCCAGAAGGAGGATCCTACGTTCAAGGTACATCTGGACCATAACAGCAAGGAGGTTTGTTTTTTCGGTACCACTGAAGGTCGATTTTGTGCTCAGCCTTTCGCAGACCATCATATCCGGTATGGGAGAGTTGCATCTTGAGATCTACGTTGAACGGATGAAACGCGAATACAACGTGGACTGCACAACTGGAAAACCCCGTGTTAATTTCCGGGAGACCGTTACGCAGCGCGCGGACTTCAATTATACACACAAGAAACAGACTGGAGGGGCTGGCCAATATGCGAAAGTTGTCGGGCATATAGAGTCCATGGAACCAGATCCTGAGACAGGTAAAGATGTCGGCTTTGAGAACGTCGTAATGGGTGGGAGCATACCCTCGAACTATATACCCGCGGTGGAAAAGGTATGTCCATAATAGCTCGAACTGAATTGCGTGTATGCTGAGCATGTCGATTTAGGGGTTCTATGAAGCGCTTGAGAAGGGAAGCTTGTCAGGAAATCCTATCTCCGGCTGCCGCTTTGTATTGAAGGAAGGAGCTTTTCATGCGGTTGACTCATCAGAGTTGGCTTTCCGCCTTGCCACGATCGGTGCATTTAGAGAAGCCTATAAACTAGCCAGACCAGTGATTCTAGAGCCTATTATGACTGTCGAAGTCATTGCACCAGCTGAGTTTCAAAGTCAGTACAAGGCGGCATTTATACCAGGATAGCGACTGACGATGTTTTCACAGGTCAAGTTATAGGAAGTCTGAACACGAGACGCGGAACCATTATCGATAGTGAAGTTCGTGACGATGAGTTCACCGTGACCGCGGAAGTGGCACTTAATGACATGTTTGGATACTCCAATCAACTGCGTGGGGCTACACAAGGCAAAGGTGAGGACAGCCCTGTTGGAGTCCTATTCGCGTACTAACGTCAGTGGATGAACAGGCGAATTCAGTATGGAGTATAAAGTAAGTCAAACTACGTCTGCATTGAAGTCATACAGGGGTTCTGACTTGGGTTCTGTTACCAGAATCATCAACCTGTGTTACCCAATCTTCAAAAAGAACTGGAGGAGACGTACCGCAAGACGCTGCCTGCGGCTAAGAAGTAGAGACACATTAGAAAACACGCTTAGACATGCTTCATTATTATAGTATAAGTACTCCGATAATTAAATTTACATCAGTCAATGCCATCATGTTACATCACCTAGTGGTTGTGGGCTGGGTAAACTGGCATCCAAGACATGTGCTTTTAAAGGCCTCTTCGTGAGATCTGATGCAACAGATTTGGGCCGTTTCATGAACTCCTCCAGCCCGCAATGAGTGAAATCACGTAAAATTCCCACCGTTGCCGACTGGGATCAGGTCTATTTCGAAGTTTTGAGTAGCCCTTATACTTTGATGGGGTCCTTGATTTCTTATTACCGTGTTACATGTTACATGTCACATTGAAATAGTGAATATTACAATACTGCACTTTAGTAGTGTTGGCGGGAGGCCGAATCACCACTGATAGTACTGATACTTGTAATTGGATATAACACGTGTGAATCCATCAACTGCGCTATCCCTCTGTTTCCACCATATTCAACATACCTCAAGTCTCTGACTCCTGAGAAACCAGTCCAGAACAGTATCTCACCATCTGAGTGCAGTGGCCAGCATCATATGTTTTATGTTCATGTGTTATTTAGGCTTTCTCGCTGATGCAACGAAGTGGTGGGAACCAGCTATATTTGCAACCAGTCATGCCACCTGGGAACCCATTTTGCAGGCAGACCTTCCTCTGCTATGTCAACCTCCTCCATCGCTGCCCATTGCTCTAACTGAAAATGACATCACCACTTCTGACTTTCCTGATCCTGTGGGACTCACAGGTTGGTACACCCACTCTTGCTCAACTATGACTTTCATGCTGACCAGCAAGTTAAAGGCCAATAAACCGCTCAGAAGCTGCCAGCTATGATGTTGTCAAGGCAACTTTTCCTCCTCCACAGCTGCAGTTGCAGTCTCAGCGATTGGGGTCAGTGATGGTGACGGCAACTCCAATGTCAAAATCCATGTCAATGTCTGCCCACTGGGACTGCCAAGAAGCAACCACCCCTCTTGGCTCACCCATCTCCCACATCTCCCACGTCTCTCATGGTTCTGACTCTCACAATGCCCATGGTCCGCCAGTGATGATGTTTCCATCCATCACAATTCTGAATGATCAAGTCCTGTTACAACCCCAACCTCTGTTCTTTTTGCCCACCCCCACCCTCACTGCCACCATTCCCACCTTCAATGCACATACATGTTCTGAAATGTACACTTAGAAATGGAATCAACAAATGCTCTATTATCTTGTGTCACTTGCTAAGTCACAAAATTTTAAGTCTCAACTTTCATGTGTGTATGAAAATGTCTCTCAATTGACAAGGAAATCAAGACTGCCTCTATGAATGGTTTTACTTGGGCTTGGAGTTTTGCTTTCTGTGTGATCAGCTTCTTCTACAATTGCATCTTTTAAGCCTAATCTTGAGCAGACCCAAATGCTTTCACACATTGGTGCATGCTGCTCATTGAATGCTTTGATTTTTTCAGTTCCACCATCCCAGTATACTTCATGCTCTTGTGCATTCCTGTAGAAGGTTGAGTAATAAGTTGATAATCACATTGAAGTAAATGCACATATGGGCCTGTGGATCAAACAAACACATAGCTCCCCTCAGATCATATGCACCTGAAGTTGAA
>JNHW02000114.1:0-35080 GCA_001691775.3 Amanita inopinata Kibby_2008
AAAGTTCTGTCGACTCAGGATTGATAAAAATGACATGTAGAATTTATGGTACACGATTTTGTATCTACTGTGACAAGGAGGGGTGGAACACTGTACCTGACATTTCATGCATTCAAACTTGTTCTATTCCTTTTACCGAGAGTAGTACTATATCAAGCTGTACAATGCCCTCAATATAAATAACGTACAGAATCCCACACATGTGAGATGAAGGAGTCAAATCTTCCACGCAAGGATGAGCAGCAGTGGGACGACGTCTGCAGCCGACCAGGCCACTATCAAAATCACAGATGCCAAAGAGCCTTTCAGTTCAGCTGCCCAGGCAGATGTCATTCTGCGCTCATCCGACTCAGTCGACTTTTTCGTTCTCAGATGTTTCCTCCGCTTTGTGTCTCCCAATTTTGACGATATGTTCTCCCTGAATCGGGGGGAAGCCCTCGAGAAAAACGAAATGAAGAATGGGATGCCCATAGTCCCCTTGGAGGAAGACAGTGAGGTTCTCAGCAACCTGCTTCTCCTCATCTATCCATATGCGCGGCAGCCAGCGCCCGACGTCGATGTCTTCACGCAGATGGCAAAAGCCGTTCAAAAGTACAGCATGGACGAGATCGAAGGAAAGCTGAGACGTTTGTTTTTGGCGTCTCAGGTGATGGTCAAAGAGCCCCTTCGAGCTTTCTGCATCGCGATCCATTTTGGGTGGGAGGAGGTTGCGGAAGCTGCGGCATGGAATACGTTGAGCATGCCATTGCGAAGCCTCGAAAAGTGCGACGAGTTGCGGCTTGTGAATGCGGGAGATTATCATGACCTGTTGCGGTGGCGGTTCATGTGTGAGGATGCGGTGGCCAAGATGTTTACGCGCAAGAGTGGGGATTTGCAAGCGAGCTTGGCGAAGCTCAAGTTGTCAGAGTTCAATGTTAGGCAGAAGGTGCAGGCGACTGGCTGCCCTCGGAGTACGGCCGGGTTGAAAGATTCGTTGATCAAGACATCCAGTTCAGGTGATTCGACGCTGGATGTGATCACAGCCTGCAATCAAGTGCTCGAAGCCATCGAAGAGGCTGCTTCAAAGGTTCGCTATGGAATAAACTAGTTGCGACTGCTTTACTGAATACTTGCTGGCAGGTTCCTTTCGATATCGCTTGCAATAGCCCATCCAAGGAAAGTACCTCATAAAACTATGCATTCAAACCTATCTATCGCACCCGTTCCCTTACTTTTGGCCGAGAGTAATAAAGCTACACAACGACCCAATGTTTAAGCGACCCAGGTAAGGTGGTACAGCAAGTACATGGAAAGGACTAGGAAAGCCAAATAATGACTGCAGACAGCGCAAAAAAGCCAGATTATACAACAGCCAAACCGCAACTAATCCTAAGCAATGGACGCTCCAACCAAAGAAATAGTAAGAGTGAAAAGAAAACGTCAAGGTGGAGGTCTAACTGGGGCTGCAGATACCAGACAGAAAAGAAGGTGGGCGCGTTGAGTGCATGTATGCGTGATACACGTCCGTGTGAAAGCGGCAGGTAACTAGAGGCAGATACACGGATCGCATACAATTATCGATAGCATAGAGCATAAATCAAGCAAAAAGATGGTGCGAGATGGAAGGAGCCAACGACGAGAGCAGGTGAGCGAGGAAGCACATAAATATCAACCAAGGGTGCAGACCAACAGAGCACGGCTCGGGTTCTATCGGGAACAACGAAATGAACATTCGGTATTCATTTGCAATGGTCGCATAGGGACTTTAGATGGCGGCGCTTTGCATACGAACACGGACAGTTTCAAAAGTAAGGCGAGAACGAGAGATACGAGCATTAGGATTAGTGAGAGGGCTCGAGGAGGCCATTTGTGCACTAGGGGATGTTGGGCGGGGAGTTGGACTCTGAGTAATCCAAGGATTGGCAGCAGCGTGCCAGCTATAGATGCGAGGAGTAACGGTTGGCGCCGGAGAGGGAGTGATCAGGTTTTGAACTTGAAAGTTATTGCGTGAGCGAGGTGGCGTGCCAGGCGTCACTGGAGAGGGGGAGCGAGAACGGTGCTCGGTGGGAGTAACGTCGATGGGAGTGATGGTGATGGTTCGACGAGAGTTGAGCTGACCGCTGCTTGGAACATCCGAGTATCGGTCTCGAATGGCAGATACAGATGTTGATCGAACGCGATTACCGCGTTGACCTTGATCAGAGGGGATCGAAGCACTCTGCTCTCCTCCGTCCTCTTCAATAGACAGAGGAGGAATGTATCCAGCCGTATCATTGGGCATGACAATCCTACCCATCCGCATCCAATCTTCAAAACTAGTTGCCACACTGGGTCTGTCCCATTCAGGAGGCGACGCATAGCCAGCGTCAGCTAGTATGACGGCAGGGTCATCAGAGCCAACGGCCATTGGACTGCCGCGGGAGCTGAGGAGAGGACTGCCAGAGCTGAGAGACACACCGCTGTCTGTGTCGATTTGCATCACGATAGACGCTCGGTTCTCTTCATCATCATCGCGTAAGCGCTCCTCCTGCTGACGTTGGTACTCTGCAGGGTCTATAAAGGCTTCATACTCTGCATCTATGAAAAATTCGTCGGAATCAGGGTCGAATGGGTTCGACTTGCTCCAAGTCTCGTAGGTACGAATGTCGAGCTCTGAATCGACGTGGGTGGTGGGAGCTGTATTGTAATTTTGAGAGAAAAGAGCGCGGCCCATAGTAATTAGGGACTTTTTTTTTTTAATAAAAGTTTGATTTGAGGTTGTAAAGGGTATGTGTGCTTCAGCAAAGGATGCTGTTAAGCTTTTGAGAAGGGGGGTATTAGTGGAAGAAGGGAGAGAAGGAGATGATGGGAGACAAGAGAATCCGTCGCAGTCTTACCATAAACAGTCAAGAAACAGCACCAATTCAAAGTGCAAAGCACAGGTTCGCTTCAGACGCTCTCTGCACGCTACACGCTCGTCTCTTTGGGATCCAAGCAATCCAGTCAACTTGCAAGCTGTCTAATACAATACCTGCGCTGCTGTACAGAGAAACTGAACTGGAGCGCGTCGTCGAAACGCCAAACTCGGCTGAAGCAATGATGTTTGGCGATGTTGCCGTCGGCTGCCATAATGCTCCGCCTCTGCCATTCTCCACCATCATGACATCCTCTGCTGGCCAGGACTCTGAACATACGACAGTACCAGACCAGGATTCAAATCCATGGAACGACGACAGCAGGCAAAGCACACCTACGGTCAAGGAACCCTTGCGCACTCCAGACCCCGCCCTTTTCGCCAACGTCTTTTCCTCTCCGGATAGCGCCAGCATCAATTTATCACTGCCTTCAAAGGAACTTCTCAGCGAGTTTGACCCCTTTGTCAGCCCTGAGGAAAATGCAGCCCGCGAAGCTTGGCAAACATCTGAAGGTCATCCACCACCTCCGCCATCACCGCCTACACCCACTTCGCCATCCAAGGATGTCACACCCCCCAACTCTGCACAACTTGCACCAACCCCCCTACCTACCCCGCCTCCACGCTCATCTTCTCCATTTCCTTCCTTTGCTTCCTTGGCCAAAACATTTTCTATTCCCGTCCTATCTCGGGCGAGGCCCATGTCGATGGACGTTGCGCGAGCTGTTCCGTCTCCTACTACTCTGTCGAGCATCGCTGGCCAAAACTCCATTGACTTTGTTATCGACTCAAACCCTGACACGAGCAGCATGCCCTCTCCTCCCTCGTCGGCAGGGCGGAATGGGGGAGAGGAAGCTCATTTTGACTTTCAAAAGTTCCTTGATCAGATGAAGACCCGCAGCGCAGAACCAGTGTCAAAGTATCTGAGATCGTGAGTGTTGATCATTTGATTCTACACATTTCATCGCCCGTACTTATTACCATGTCTCGTCCAACACGACCAGGTTCCTCAGCAATTTCTCAAAGCGGTTATTTACCGTTAGCGATCAGGTCACAATCATTGCTGATTTTCTCAATGTAAACGCGCCATCCTTTCTGTTGCGCAATTTATTAAGCTACCGTGTAGTTCATAGCCGTCCAAATGAGGAACTCGGAAGTATGGAAAAATGCATCGGATGCCGAGTTTGACAATGCGTTGGAAGGCATAGAAAAGTTGGTCATGAATAGGTTATATGATTTGTCAGTCCTTCCATCAGCACTTGTCGCCTGCAACTTATTGATCGATGATCGTACTTTGGTAAAAGCACCTTCACACCCCAAGTCGCACGCACTGTTCCTCCCCGACCTATTAACCCCGATGACCTTGAACGTGATCGTGTGCTGTCTCAGCGTATATCCCTATTTGGATGGGTTGAAGAGAAGCACCTGGATGTACCAGTGGGCGAAGGCAGTCAAGGATTCATCATGTTTGCCCAACAAGGTATTTGTTTCAACTTTTTCAAGTTGTGCATAGCATTTAGTGTTCACATGGAGCGTTACAGAGTTGCTCAAAATAAATCATTACAAGGCTCCGCGTGACAAGCTGATATGCGTCTTGAACTGCTGCAAGGTTATCTTTGGTTTGCCGTTTGTTCTCTTCCTCCATGATTTCGTCATGATTTATCGCATGCTTAGGATTGATACGACACTTGAGAACAGACGAAGGCGCCGATTCGTTTGTTCCGGTTCTGATATTTGTTGTTCTGAAAGCCAACCCTCAACATCTCTTTTCGAATGTCGAGTAAGCATCATTACACTGCCGCGAATATCATCTGCTTTAAATTTGGATACCGCAAGATTTATCAACAGGTTTCGCAATCCGGCGAAATTGCAAGGCGAAGCAGGGTATTACCTGTCAAGTTTGGTAAGTTGCTGCTCTTTTCGCCCCGCCACTTTTTTTGCCTGGCTTATTCGCCATAATAGATAGGCGCTATATCCTTTATTGAGACCATGGATCATACATCCTTGTCCAGTATTGACAAGGAAGAATTTGAGAGGTAGGCTGCACTGTTTTGTACCAAGAAGTCATCTATACGCTTGTTTAGGAACGTTGAGACCGCGATTCAAGCTCTTCCACCATCAGAGCCCCAATCTCCAATCTTATCACGCACAAACTCCGTGTTGTATGTTACTCCCGATGATTCTGGCCTTTCATCCCCGCACGCCGGAGAGGAGTCAGCACAGCCTTTGTCGCTCTCTGCTGCAATAGCCAGTCAGAGTATAGGCGAGGATGCACGTAGATTGCTGCAGAAAACGGGCGATACGATTTCTAAGCCACTCAGTGCTATCAGTCGAATATTTAGTGAAGCATTGGATGGTGCGGAAAACAAGCTGTCATACCTGCCTGGGCCATTCGCTCCTTTTGAGCTAGGTCGGGAGCAGCGTGATCCAGTTGGAGATCAGCAACACCCACCATCGCCATATACACCTCAAACGCCATCGTCGGCAGGTAGTGCAGGAGTATATGCGCATGTCGTGCAGACACCATACAAACCGCGAGTGAGGAGAGGACAATCACCATCCCTTCCTTCCACTCCAGGTACGCCTCCCCCGTCTGGGGGCTATTCTACAGATGATACGCCATCTCGTAATCCGAGATATGTCCCTGCGACGAATCAACCTTTGCCTTTGGGACCATCGCAGCCATACATGACACAGCAGTTCCCCCAAGGCTCACCGTACGGACCTCAACATCAGTACCTATACAATCATACGGAACCTCCGCTGCCAGCTAGAGTCCAATCGCTTGTAGTGACAGAAGGTGGTTCGGGACCTGGAGGTGGTACCGGTGGTGCATTGCTTGGACCAGATGCCTCGCACATTTCACGGACACCAACGCCGAGCCTTGATCTTACCGGTGTACAGGCTCAGATCGATGCTTCACACGCGAATGCAGCAGCGGCTGCACGTGAGACGTTGATACAGATATTCCCTACCACCGATGTGGAGGTGATTGAGTGGGTGTTGGAAGCGAACGGGGGTGATTTGGGAAAGAGCATTGAGGGGCTATTGGAAATGAGCAGCGGGTCATAGAATGCCATCCGAGTTGGAATTGCCTTTGGTTTTTATTTTATTTCTCATGGATTTATATATTTTGGATTAATCTGATGGATGACTTGTGCGAATCAAATACCAAGCGTGCACTCCTGCGCTTGCACCAGAACATACGATTCGTATGTTTTCTTCAAGGCGACGTGTTAGAACAAGTGACCTTGCTGTTGTACTGCTTTAGGACTAGCAAGAGATTGTGATCAGCTCTAAATCGCTTCAGTTACTCTCAAATGACACACAATCCCGGATTTCGGTTCCATAGGCGTTCGGAGTCTATCAGCCTTTACGAGAGAGAATACATAAAAGCAGACTAATGAAAACTATTCTCACTCCTTCCCTGATACTTTGCTCTCTTGGTAGCCAACTGCAGAATTCAGATGACGACAAAGGCCCCTCTAGCATCGTCTCTGTCCCCCGCACCCGCTGCCAGCGACTTTTCCTCGTTTATCTCTGTCCTATTTTCTCTGTCTGCTCTTCATGATTGGCTAAAGCTCATCATCATCGGTGGCCTCCTTGAGACATGTCGTCGTTTGGTTTCTATATTTTATCAAAAGGCAGACGAGCTTATATTCATCACGGCCACCTTTGAAGAAGGCGACCAGAGTTATAGTACGCGTCACGTCTCTTACAGCCAGGCTACGTGTTGATCAATTGGACGAGTAGATTGGATTATTCATTGGCTCTCAAAGCACCCTTCATGGTGTGCGTGTATGCAGCTCTCCTTTCCGTGTTCGTCGACTAACGTGGACATTTCTACCTAAAGCCGAGGCGCGCAGATTTAGAGTCAGTTCCAAGTCATTCGGGCTAAGGGGCGTTGCTACCACGGTACCAGGCGAAGAGAGCGATGCCAACGCGTTAGTGAACGGCAAGCGCAAGCTTGCTTATCTGCCCGCCACCTCAACCACCACCACTATCTGGTACAAGCATCGTTGGATGCGCGTTTCTCGTTTTGAGCAGGAGGTCCAGAATGACTATTTCCGGAATCGTGTAGAGTCCTTGGAAATCAAGTTGGTTCTTTCATGTCTTACTCGATGAGGTGCGCGGGTTGATGGAATGATGCGTATCTTTTTTTAGGATTCTTACTCGCAACAAACGGGTGCTTAACGAGCTTTTGCTCGAGGCCAAAAAAGCTTATTTGGCTGCACAAGCGGATACCATCTCTGTCTACGTGTCTGGCCCGTACGTAGCTATCTATCCTCAATAAATCGGGGAAAAAAAGCTTTCTAACTCGATCCTTCTTTGATTTACAGTATGAATACTTGGAGGCAGATCGCTAGCCGCCCTAAGCGCCCTTTGGGATCTATCATTCTAGATCCTGGAATGAAAGATGGAATTGTAGCCGATGCAAAGGATTTTCTCGCAAGCAAAGCTTGGTACGCTGCTCGTGGTATTCCCTTCCGTCGAGGCTATTTGCTGGTATGTGTCACCGGCACAGCGTACCAGCTACCACTAACTTCTCTGTAGTACGGCGCTCCTGGATCAGGCAAGACCAGCATCATTCATAGTTTGGCAGGCGAACTTGGCCTTGACATCTACGTCATCTCTCTCTCGCGTTCTGGCCTAGATGACACTGGTCTGACCGAGCTCATCTCGAATTTACCAGGTGATAATAAAACTAATCTCCTGCTTGTACACACGAGCTAATGCAGACTTGCATAGAACAATGTATTGCTCTGATGGAGGACATAGATGCGGCGCTGACACAGAGGATCAACCGGGAATCGAACGATAGCGATGATAAGCTCTCAAATGCTGGTGATGGGCAGGGATCTCCTGCTCCCACAGCCTGCCTGAGCAGAGTCAGCTTGAGTGGACTTTTGAACGCCCTGGATGGGGTGGGAGCACAGGAAGGCCGGATATTGTTTGCAACTACGAACAAGTACTCCGCTCTCGATCCCGCTCTATGTCGGCCGGGTCGTATGGACGTCCATGTAGAGTTCAAGCTAGCAAGCAAAGTTCAGGCAAGACAGCTATACGAGGCCTTTTACATGCCAGAGTCCAGCGGGAAGATGGAGGAGGAGGAGGATGTGGGGGGACAGGAAGATTCAGGGTATGCTTCCAAAGACGAGACATTTGGTGAAAAAAGCAACGATACTCTAAACCTAATCGACCTGTCTGCACCGTCCGAGAATGAATCCATCGCAAAAGTCGATGCCGACGTCACTGTTACAGGACTGTTTCATCAGCGCCGCGCGCCTCGACTGTCGCAACGGACCGTGGCGACACTCGCTGATCTCTTTGCGGATGCGATACCTGAACGACAGGTTTCGATGGCGGCTTTACAGGGTTACCTGATGATCCACAAGGCACGGCCAATGGAAGCCGCGCGGGATGCAAAGTCCTGGGTCGAGAAGGAAACAGCGGTCAAGAAGCGGTAGAAGTGTCCTGATGCAGCTGCTCTTTTAACCAGATTGGGGGATGTTCGGATTCAGAGACGACTGCATCAAGAACTACGTTTTTGAATGTCCCATCATGCAATGCCCATGCGAGCCGGGATTCCCGGTAATACCCTAGTCAGGCCTCGCATTATATTCATTTACCTTAGAGCTGAGAGTATTGATGCCGGCATAGCGAATTTGCGTCAGCAAGTTGGGAAGTGGTCGGTCAAACATAATTCTTAATCATACTTTATTCCAGTACATTACCATACCATTCCAGCAGTAATCCAGACAGCGCAGCAAGGCAGTAAGAATAAGGAATCCATGCAAGTCATCAGGTTGTAGCAAAGTTGATATCAGTGCCTTGACCCTCTGTCTGATTGTTCACAGTGCATCCTTCGAGTCTATGATGACCCATCTCGTTCGCGAGGCAGATGGCACAGTATTCTGGCATGGTGGACATGATCCCGTACTCGTCCGATCTTCAAACTCGAGAATAACCTGCGAGAATATTAATCGCTCAAGCTTGTGGGTTAAGGATGAAAAGACCTTTGATACCGCTTCTTCAACTGCGGCTGCTAACACTCTGCGAGTTTCGAAGAATTTATCAACCGTCTGTTTAATGGCATTCAGTGGAGTCCCAGTCTTTGCCTCAAGCCATGCAAGTGTTTGCGTTGGTGGAGATTCAAGGATGTCTACCATGGCACTCTCCAAATCACTTTCCTCCATGACTTTGCTGGCCAGAGGCTGGATTATTAGTTTATCACGTAGCTTTGTGATATATCGAGAAAACCCATTGGGAGCCTTGTAATGGAGGGTAGTTGCTGTTTTTTACAACATGCCCAAACTGAAACAGCTCCATGATTGCATGAAGAGATTTCGTAACCACAAGGATCCTCGTTCTCAGTGGCATACAGTAAATGCCAATCTGGTCAATAATGGTGACCTATGCAACCTGCATATAAGATGTGTGAAATCGTACCAGGACCAAGATCAGAACGGTAACTTTCAACACCTTTGATACAGCCTCATCTATCGCTGCTACTGAAGTTTGCCGACATTGCAGTTAACTTCATAAACAGCGGTCAGGAAGCGATAGAAGGGTACTGGATGCAGCTGCTTTTTTAACCAGATCGGAGGATGTTCGGGTTCAAACGTTCAAATTTGAAGATAACTGCATCAAGAACTCGGTATGCAATACCTATGCGAGCCAGGATTCCCGGTAATACACCGGTCAGGCCTCGCGTTATTATTATACAGTATCTTAGAGCTGGGCGTATTGGTGTCGGCACAGCGAATTTACAACATACCATCCCAGTGATCCAGACAGTGTTTGGCCCATGCCTGATTGTTCACATAATGCACTAGGACCAAAACTGCGATCAAATACTAGCTACCTCAACCACGCATTCTTCGTGTCTGTGATGACCCATCTCGTTCACGAAGCAGATGGTACATCAATATTCTGGCATGGAGGGCACAGCCCTGTACTCGCCTGATTCTCGAACTCGAGAAGGACCTGCGAGAACATTAATCACTCGAACGTGTGGGTAAGGGATGAAGAACCTTTTTTACCGCTCCTTTAACTGCAGCTGTTAATACTCTGCGACTTTTGAAGAATCTTTCAACCGTCTGCCTTATATCATCTAGAGACATAGGCTGAGGAGGCTGAGGCGGCTGAGGCATTAGAGTCCCATACATTCCCCACGATGGCACCGTTGGTGCCATTTTCGGTGGAGATTCAAGGATGCCTAGCATGACACTCTCCAAATCGCTTTCTTCTGTGACTTTGCTAGCCAGAGGCTGGATCTTTAATTTGTCTCGCAACGTTGCGATATATCGAGAAAAACCATTGGGAGCATTGTAATATCCGGAGGGAGCGCCTTTGGGGACAGGAGATACCCCAATGTTGAAGCGTTTGTTTACAACACGTCCAGACTGAAACAGTTCCCATTCATCAATGTTCTCGAATATCTGCTCCACAGCGTGTACGCATCTGAACCTGTAAATCAAGAAATGATAAAATTCTGCGCCGCTTATCATTCGTAATTCGTTGATGTGGGTCGGGAGCCAGAGAGGCACGGCAAGCGCATTTGTAGCTGCAAGCTTTGCCTCGGATTCCCAACCTAATTTTATCGCAATGATATACGCTCGCGCCGGTTCTGCCATCGCTAGACCAGATGCATGAAATTGCTTCCGTAACTGTGATTCAATGTTCTTCATGCCGTACTTTTGTGTCATCAAGCCTATATCCAGGAAGAGCGCATCTCTCGCCTCCGGCATGTCGATGCGATGATGGATAATGAGGAGTAGGTGACGAAGTTTTATGCTGTCCTCTGTGAGAGGGGCAACGACTATTCCGTCTTTGTTGTTATTATTCTTTTTATTCAACGAGATCATGCTGTCAAATATTGGTGTCATGGGGCGTAGCAAGATACTCGAGACAAAGAAGTCGACCGAATCGGACGAACGTAGAATGACATCAGCTCCCGCTGGCGAATCAAAGGAATTGGTACGCTCCTGGTCCTGGGGCCCGGACCCTGGGAGGTCTGAAGGGGAGGCTGTCACCGGGACATCAGGAGGCGCTTCTTCGCCAAATAACGTGTTGGTGTTGTCCTTTGTGGAATTCGTGGCTGGTTCCAACCTGTATCGTATATAACGATAAAGGTCTGCACCAGATATCCGATGCAGTTCCTCGACATACGTGAGATCCCACATTGGTGTTTTCAGACTGTTTTTGGCGGCCACCACTGCTACATTCCTCCAATCGTGGCCAAGGCATATCGCAATGATGTATATCCGGAACGGCTCTCCTGTGATTAGCCGAGAGCCAAGTATCATCTTCTTCAGTTTGTCTTCGAGTATCTCCATGCAGTATTTTTGTGCCGCTATGCAGACTTTTAAGAACAGTCCTGCATCTTCGATTCTTGGCTTATTAACATATGGATAGTTAAGTGAGAGGAGGAGGCGAAGGGTCTCGCCGTCTTCTGGGACTAGAACAATGGGTAGCCCATTTTTCATTTGATTACATTCTGCGGCCGCTCCTCGATTGAGAGAGAACATGTCCTCGAATATGGGAGAGACGWAAGAGAGCAGGGGTCCCCATACGAAGAAATCGACAGAATCGGATGAGCGTAGGACAATGTCTGCCTTAGCAGATGGATCGAATGGCTTTGCAGCATCCATGATGGCGGGTGTTGGTTGTCAATAGATCACGGACCCAAGTCTTGAATTTATGTACGTTGCCAAATGCCCGGCTGCCTCATGTTCATGGTACTTTACCATGATTGCAGGAATGTATAGAACTTCAGTTTACGATATAGTATTGTGTCCAGGTTTCTTCGACCTTGATAAGTAAGGTAAAATACTAGATGCATCTTTTATGAGGAATGGTCAATGCAAGAAAAATGATTCCGTTCGCTTCTCTATTGGCGCTCGTCGGGAAACGGCGATTAAAACGATTCTGTAACAGCCAGGATTCTCGTTCTTAGTGGCGCTCATATATATAGAACTGGCCGATAATGGTGACCTATGCAGTAACAGGTGAGAAATCATCGTATGACTAAGATCAGAACGGCATTTAGCACCTTTGATACAGCATCATCAACGGCTGTTGCTAGAATCCTCCGACACTGCAGTAACTTCATTGTCATCTGTCCCTCCTTGCGTATATCCAATTCTGCAATCGCCGCTGCCAGATCAGCAACGTCCATGACAGTGGAAGCCCTGGGGCGAGCCTTTAATTTTTGACTAATTTTCATGATGTACTGAGAGAACCAAGGGGGAACACCATCAATCACAAGTCGACTGGGACATGTCACGATGCGTGAATTGTGTAGCAGTTCGTACTGGTTGATGACGTCAAGGAGGCGGCTTACAACGCCAATGCATTCGAATCTGTACTCGATCAAGCAGTATAAATCTGCACCACTGATTCTCGCCAGTTCCTCGACATAGGGTAAATCCTCAACTAGCTTGTTCAAGGTAATCATTGCGGCCATCCTCGCCACCTCCTTCCATCCAAGAGCAGAAGCCAAGGCGTATATCTGCAGAGGCTCATGAGTCATCAACGACGATGTAACCATCTGCTTTCTCAGCCTGGCCTCTATTGTCTTCATCTTGTATCTTTGCGCGGCCTTACAAACATCCATACACAGTCCAACTGTGATATCCAGCTCCTCGACGTGATGGTATACGAGCCTAAGAAGCTGACGAAGAGCCTTGCTACTTTCCGGTACGGGAATGAGAGGTGGGTCGTTTTTCTCATCGACATTTCGATTTCCCGAGAGGATGGCATCGAATACAGGTGACACAATACGAAGCAGAGCTTTCAACACATAGAAGTCGACATGATCGGATGAGCGCAGTATTACATCGGCTTCTGCTGCAGAGTCAAACGGCTTTGTGGCTACCGTGGTCTTGATTTTGGCTTCACTTGAAGTCATAGATATTGGCATTGGGATCTTATGCCACGGGACATCAGACGATGATTCAACTTCCCCCTGTTCCCGGTCTCGCCGAAACCTGAACTGCAAGTAGTGATAGAAGTCTGCGCCACTTATCAGCCGCAATTCAGTAGCGTAGGTCAGGTCTTGAAGTGGGGTTTTCAACGAAATTCGGGCGGCCTCCATCGCAATCTTCTCCCAGCGGAGAGGGACGGCGATAGCATAGATGCGCAGTGGTTCCTGAACAATCAACTGAGAAGCGAGCAGAATTCTCTGCACCTTGCTCTCAATCACTTCCATGCGATACTTTTGCGTCGCTTTGCAGACCTTTAAGCATAAATCTGTGAATTTCAGCTCTGGCTCGACGGACTGGGGGTAGATAAGCAACAGGAGGAAACGAAGCGTGTCACTATCCTCTGCTATATCAACGATAGGTAAACCATGTTTGGTTTTATTCTCCTTGAGGATACTTGAGGATAGCATATCATCGAAAACAGGGGATACAAGGGAAAGGAGGGGCCCCAGTACGAAGAAGTCAATCAAATCAGATGACCGAAGGATGGTATCCGATTTTGCAGAAGGGTCGAAAGGTTTGGTAGCGTCCATCGATGATAGTAGCCTGGTTTCTCCTTAGACAAAGAGAATCAAAATGCAAGACAGGAGTGATACAGCATATCGAAATTGGTCTGGATTGTACTCACGCCGAAGTCAGTCAAGTCTAGTCTCTTAGAATATGTACTCACGCTATAAATTTACGACTGTGTGACGTGCACAATGTGACAATTATAATCAGAGAGATATGGGCAAGTGAAGTACTCGCCTTAGGAGCATATATGACACCGCGCAATCATGGATCCCGTTTACAGAGTCTTTACGGTGTCCTGTACAATGTTTTGTTCTTCATAACCAATCAAGCAGTTATACATCTACTTTAGTTCTTAGTCCCGGTTGTCAGCATACTTTATTAGACTCCCGATTCTCACATACATATTATAAAACTATCCACCCCATCTTGAATCTAATTTATCCAGGCTCTCCACCAGGACCCAGTCAGCGGTGTTCTCTTTTGAAGTGGTCCTTGCGTCATATGTGGCGAAGAGGCACCATGTATCTTCCCCATCTTGTCGTGGTACCCGCAGAGCTTCAGCTCCACCTGGGACGGCAGAAGGATTTTTAGGATTAATGTATGATAATGGCGTGTTTGTTATTGCGTGTGCGGATATAGATACGAAAGGCACTGGTTCATGTTCACCCAAACCAGTTGACTTTAGGAAAGATCTAGTACACCGGTGGCGACATTAATTTTTCACAAATGTTTTTGACTTGTTGGGATACTTACAATACTGTATCAATAATGAGTTGCACGAAGGAAGGAGGCATAAGTCCTTGCCACCTCATATGCGTCAAATTGCCTCGCTTAGAAGGCGACGGAGGCTCATATAAAGCGATGTAGGGGTCCACGCGGTTATTGCAATTGAGTCTAATATACAGCATGCATTAGCTGAAGTAACTGACATTAAGAGCGTACATACCGCTGAGAACCTAGACAAGCCATACCAACCCACTCGAATAACGCGTGCATATATGCATTCCAGTCTTCTCCGTTATCCGTGACGTCCACGCCGTCTCCCGTAGGGAACGGTTTGAGCTCAACGGCATCAGGAATACACACATCCCGCAGTTTACCGGCACGACATGTCATCTGGTGTATTTCAATACCATGAATAGCCGCGTCGGTTACAGGAAGAGGGTGTAATACTGTTCCCGGATCTGCACGTCACATAGTATCCATGGCATTAAAAGACAGAAACGCGGTCGTTCACCTTTAGAACAATACGAGACGTGCCACTTGGCTGTACCTCTTACTTCTTTGAGCCTTTTCTCCCAAGCGTCCAGCGCAGCATTCCTTCGAGCAATATTTGCAGGAGTGTCCGCACCCCTCCTCAAGGAAATCTGGACAACTATCCTAGGCAACCAAAAAGCTCAGCAATCCATACCCAAATCGCAAGCGAGATGATAATTTCATTACCGCGCTCATCCTTCGCGATTTTGAAAGGCAAGGTTTTTCCCATAATTCCCATTCGTTGATGAGAGTCTTTTGCGAGGAAGAGAGTAAGAATTCCGCGGTAGTCGATACACCACGCGTCGCCTGCATTCTTTTCCGAGCTCAGCGCAAGGATATTGCTGTAGAGTCGGGTGAGCTGGTCGAATGAGAGGGAGAAAAATTGCATCAGACCTTTGAGGCTCGGTCGCGTTTACGAAATTGCTCGCATTACTGACAATCTCTGACAGCTTGAAGAGGCCTTTCGCGTAACTGGATTCGAGCTTTGCGAGGGCCGCTTCAAGAGCCTTGTTCTCCGGAAATAGCACTTCAAGCTAAGAAAAGGTTTGTTTCACTGTTTTTTAGGGTGTGCAGGATGGTTACATACTTTTTGTGTGAAGGGATGGGATGGTGTGAGTTGTGCCAATTTGTTGGAAGTCAAGGTTCCAGTCGTAATTTTTACTCTTGGAGATTCAAGTCGAGGGACATTCATGACAGTGTAAAAAAGAAGTGAGAGTATTCACATTAGATTGATCAGCATACAACCCTAAACTATGATGGGTAATTACAATACTTGTAAACTCAAATGTGGTCGAGTAGTCTAAAGGTCACGACACGAAACGAGACATGGCAGGCCCAAGCGCCATTCAAGCAAGGGGTGCACGAAGATATTTTCTTCGGTACTTGTGGTCCACACTTTCCAAATAGTATGCACCAGGCCAGATGTTGCCAACTGAACCTTCTGGCGTATATGAAACGGCATTATGGTTCTTTTCTCGCAGCTGCAGGGAGAAAATGAGCTCCAACACAATTTACGTGATCGCTAATAACATACCTTGAGAGCATCAACAAACTCCAGAGGCGAGGCAACCCTCATGCTGGCAAGACGGTTCACCAAGTCGAGTTTCTCCCGGATCTCCGTTGTGTCACCCTTTACACGAAGGGTGAAGAAGCTCGCAGCGCAACCACTACCAAAGGCAAACAAGCTGACTCTCGTGCCTTTCAGTTGGGCGGGTTCCACTTTTGAAAGTAGTGAAGCGAGGCAACCATAGAGGGAAGCGGTATACATGTTGCCAAGCCTACGCGAGCAAGCCATGCCAGCATCCGACCTTTGGGAAAATGAGGGCTTCGAAGCAGCAATGAACGTCTTCTCGACGTTCTTATCTGTTAGCGACTCGGGACGAGACATGGAAAGCAGAGCGTCACGGTTGGGTATATTTGCAAAGTGGGGTGCATCTGGGTTAGCGAGGAAGTCGTTGTATAATAATCGTGCATGGCCTTTAACAGCTTGTTTGCCGTAAGGACTATGGAAAATTGCGTAGTCAACGTCCTCGAGGGAGAAGACCGACTCTGTGGCTTCACCGTTCAGATGACCATTTAGTTGTGCTTTCTTTACGGCCCGTGCGACCTTTTCGCGGAAGCGGGAGTAGGCGGCATCGAGTGCCGCAATGTAGGTCACTACAGAAACTGGACCATCGACTTCAGGGTATTCAGATGATAGTTGAGGTTTATAGAAATCGTAAGTGTTGGCCATATAGTTTCCATGTATGGCTACATTAACAAGCCCTTTAGTCTCAAACAATGGAGGTCAGCTGTGAAACGCACGTTCAAAGACAACGGGGGCATTAGGTCCAATCAAGAGAGCAACGGCCCCTGCGCCACCGGCTGGCCGGGCAGCACCCTCAGCATAAACGGCAATGTCCCCGGCAACAACAATTGCAAGGCGTCCATCCCAGGAAGCAGATTCAACCCAGTTAATGGCATTGAAAAGAGCAGCGGTTGAACCATAGCAGGCATTCTTCGAGTCAATGCCCTCAATATCCATGTTACCTGATTCGGCGAACAGGTCCATGAGCGTTGTCTTGACCGACTTGGATTTATCAATGATGGTTTCCGTTCCAACATCAATACGACCGATAGACTTGGGGTCAATGTCGTACTTTTCAAGCAATCCAGAAACGGCTATGGTGTACTTTAGTCAACAGAACAGCAAGACAGTCCATTGAATGCCTTACCGTTCAGGGCAAATGAGTTGATGTCTTCCCTGTCATCAGGCCAAGCCATGTACTCTTGACCCAAGCCAATGGTGTATTTTCCCTTTGAGACACCGTCAAAGTCTTCGAGGGCATCTTCTGAAACACACTGGAGAGACAAGACGCGTTGGCATTCAAGGTACAAAGTCAAAGACACGTAAAACCACGAACTCTGCGAGGGAAATAAACTTCAACAGCAAGGACACCGACGTCCTTTGGACGGGGTGCGTCGACGTCAACAGCGGTGGAGGTGAGGGGAATGGTCATTTTGAATGGGGCTGGAGAGTGGCGAGAATGAAGGGAGGAGGGGAATGGAGTGATTGGGTTGTTGGTAGCAATGAAATAGTTATATAGTAGACCCCATGTGTAGAGGAAAATAAACAGCAAGAAACAGCAAAATAAATGTGGTACGATTTAGGAATCGCCCGCACATGAAAAAAAAAAATCAAAACATTCCTCACCCAATCTTACGTTCACAAGCCAGTCGCAAACCTGCACGCCCAACACAACATTTCCATCCGGGGCTACGTCCCATCCAACGCGCTGTTCACCTCTACACCCGAGTCGCTTGACGCGACTACGCAGCCCAGGCTTATGTAATGATTTGTAGGCGAATGACAGTCGCTAGCAGCGTAACTGAATGTAGCCCAGCATCACTGCAACGAGGACGCAGTATTCCATTGACATCACACATGTGGTCTGGGTCATCAAGAGACTCACGTAACTAACTATGTTTCTTCTCTGCTGGCTGTAACTGGCATGGGAAAGGCGAGGCTGTTGTGGATGGCCCAAGACATCTGAAGCAACGGATAGCAGTGGCATACCCCTTCGCGGAAACGTCCATCTTTGTCGGAATGTGAGGTACAAAGCTTTGCATTTTCATTGCAATGTTCACCCAAAATCAATCCAGTACCGCCTTCCATTAACGGTGCGCATATATATAGACAAATGTTCGCCTATCTAATAATGAATATCATTTGAAATAGAATGGCATTCTGTGTTTTCGTCTTTAGGCAACGTCAGCACCAATGCTAGCAATTCGATGTTTGAACATCAACAAAACGTACTGCACATCTTGATACATGCACGCATCAGCAGCTGTGTGGTTACTTGACGCAGTTTGGTATGCGCCTTACTTCTAGCCCCACACTTCTATTGTCCTTTTCCTATGACATCAGTGGATCCCATGGACGACAATTTTATGCACAAGGCTTCCTATTCCATTGCTCTGCACATCAGTCCGACGGTGCCTAATCTTGCCTAATCTCCTGATTGTTAGGATCTGGTGTTTGGAACGGCGAAAAGGACGGAGAAGATGACAGTACATCAGCACAGGCCACCGATCCGAGTCTTTTGAAGATACAGCATATTTCTCAAAGGCCTAAAAAATTCATATAGCTGATGCGAATGTTCAATTACCATAAAACGTCGGATCATGTTCTGTATCTGTAACCACTCCACGCGTCTCCCTTTTCTCTTTTTGCATCTTCCACCGTAGCAAATCGCCCATTCTTCTCAGATTTGCCATCGCCTTTCTCATCTCCAATGATCTCGTCCCTTTCGCCCCGGTCGCGCTTTGCATTCTCCAATCTGAGGAAAATGAGGTAGATTATTGAGGAGATAAGGCCAAGCCCGATGTACATCAAGACGAGACCATGCCCTATGTCAACCTGGATGAGCGCTCATCACGAGAACAGGGTTTAGACCAACCTAGTGGATACCAAGGCCTGTCACTTGCGCGATACTGGGAGACATGGTGCATGATTAATGGTATACAGTGGCATAGTACTTGCTAAAAATACATACCACGTTGGAGCTTACTGCGCCATTGATATTTCCACTACGTTCAGGTTGGTCAATGGATAACGTCATATCAGCAGTGGGCCTTACAAGCTGATCGTCATGGCCAATGATACGCTACGCTTGTATGAACCCTCTACATTATTTGACGCCCAAGCGCTAGCCCAACGTAAGTGACGTGAGAACAGACGAAACAAGCAACTCACATAGTGTTTGCTGTGAAGTAAAGTGGAGTTGGAACGACAGCAAGCATTATTATATAATGTAGAGAGACTTACGGACAACCGGATAGATACCGCTGAGAGGATATCAGCGACCTTAGTGTTGACGGGAGCCTTGGTTGACTTACCATGTTGCAAGGTACACGGCAAAGTAAGACAAGGCAGCATTTCTGGAAGAGATGAGGATGATATAACCGGCAGCTCCTGCAAGCTCTGTGTTATAATAGCCAGTGATGGTAGCAAAATTCTGCTTACCGAGAGAGAAGAAGGCTCTATGAAACGCTACGTGAGTCATGGAAATAACACATTGGTACACTAGACGCACAAGTTGAAATATGCCCTGTGTCCCCAGCGATCAGCGGAATAGCCCACAACACATGTTATTATGCAAGCAAAGACGTAGACAGGCACTGTCAATAAGTTTGCAGGAGTTGCACGATAACCTCGGAGGAAGTGAGATCGAACAGCGCATATGTGGAGAACGTTGAAACTTACCAAGCTAGATGAAAAGATCAGCCCACGGCACACAACTAAGCTCAATACGCAATCTCTTACCTGATTGATAATACTAGGTAAAAATAGTGAAAACGCATAAAGTGGGGCATCACAGCCGCAATAAATAATCACTGTACCATGCAAGGTCATGTTGTAATGTCCCATTGACACAAGAAAGACGTACTTGTCACCCAGGTTTTCCAGTCAAGTAAACTTTGGAGGATATATTTCCACCTCAACTTTTCACCCGCAGCGCTATGTTGATCATCCCCTTGTAACCTTCTGATAACAACGGTTCGTTCTGCCTCAGTCAAAAAGCGGGCAGTATCAGGGAAATCCTGGATAATCCAAAACGAAGCAGCGCCAGCTAGCACTGTCGCCAATCCCTCGATGACTAAAGGAAATGGTCAGTGACCACCCACACGCGGACCATAATACAAGTGCCCACTGAAAATCCACGCCCAAGCTGGTTTACCGCCCACGCCCTCCATTTTGGAGATAGCAGCCTGAACTTTTGTTTATGCCCCGCCGCTGTGAGAAGATGCTGCCAAAAACATACCGCAAGGAGACCACCGAAGGCACCGGACACAGTCGCCGCGGAGAAAAACATCGCGACACGGATACCATATTCGGATCTCTTGTACCAACTGTGCGAAGGTGAAATACCGCCAAACCTCTCTTGATAATCATACGTACCACGAGAGGTAATAACTGACTCCAGGAAATAGACCGGCCTCAAACACTCCCAACATCCACCTCATGCCTAGAGAACTTTTATTAGAAAGCTGTAAATTTATTAGGGCCAAAGCCACTCACCCATCAGTCCTCCAAAGTCGTGGACGACTCCTTGGAGCGTCTGGGCGAGATGTGAGCTGCTACCTTGCATTCAACAAATGTAAATCGACACGAACCATCATCACACCCCATAGCAACATTAGGGCTGAAAGCCAAATAGATGGACGAAGACGTTTCAAGAATACGTTTGATGGAACTTCAAAGATTGAGTAGCTAAAGAAGAAAATCTAAATACAAAGTCAGAAAGTGCAAGACGGCGACATGGCGAAAGATAATACCGTCAAGGTCAACAGGTATTGTTTGTCAGTCATGTGGAGATCTCTGACAAGGTGATATAGCTAGAATGCCTTTAGCCTTACGGAATAACCTACAAAGGTTGTGAACTCCATACCTTTGCACTGAATCACACCATTCATTGTTTCTTGAGGATGTGTTTTACGGAAAATGGGAGCAAAACTTACTTTCCAATGCTTGTACGGTCGAGGAAACTCAGGAGGTATAAGAAAGATAACCAGGGAACCAGAGCAAAATCGATCTTTCTCAACAACTTCCGTTCGTCGACGCCGCTCACATCAATGTGTGGGTTAAAAAGCTGCGCTTTCGTCAACTGGGCGTCTTCAATCTGTATCGAGGCTTCCTTGTCTGATAAACGATCCGAAGCTGCGCGCGATTTCGACGATTCATCCATGGCGAACTCGACAACGGAAGACGAGATGGTGGTTCAAAGCTGCCCAAGTTGCGTTATGACCGGAGGGGGTCTTTATCACAACTGGAGCGTGACTCAGCTGCCATAGGCTATCATTGCCTAGGTTCCATCCCCTGTTGGGGGGATGGGTTCCTGAAAGAATTCATTACACACGCGCACATATCGTAATGCCACTCATGAGGCGAGATCGGGTGTACCACAAATTTCTTCAAAGGGCAATGATTCTGAAGCGGTAGGAGTCACTTGGTTATCCGTGAACATATGGAGTAACCTATTACCCACGTTTGCGCTGGCAGAATGTAAAGCTCACATACAAGGCGTCGCTGAGAGATTTGGAAACGTTGCAGTATATCCATCATTTCCGAGAACCCACCCACCTCGTAAGATGAAATGGCCGTCTCAGAGCGAATTGCAGGCGCCGCGGCGCCTAAAGGAAGAAATTGTGAAGCAGGATGAACATTGGCGAATGGATCACATGTGGTGTATGCGCAAGCGGAGCTACCTGGCGTGGGATAGATATTATGATTTAAATAGGTTTTCCCCCACATGATTTGGTGTGGGGAAGTCGGCAAGATGATGCATATCGGGACTGCCAATGCGGAATTCAATGAAAAAGCAAGTAGGAGGTGGGATGAAAGACTGCGATCAGGGAGCATATTGGATGGTACACGCTGCAGCCACAGACCAAGACATTCCTAAACTTTATGTTTACACTGTACGGCAGAGCAGATACAACGCGGATTACAACTGAACACTGGATTACTAAGCTGACTACGTCAAATACAGACCCAGTGTACAGTTGAACCATGGCAGAGAATGCATAAAGGACTGTCCTGGTAGAGCATAGGATGTGGTGTGAAATGGTCAACATACTCGTTCCCACAGTACATCAATGCCATCATGTATGAGCCTGTTTGCCTCCAGCGTCTATCTCAAACACCATTGCTCCCAAACGATCCACGGAGCAAATCGGAATGAAGGTTTCGCTTTCAGTACCGCAATATCAATATTCGATACTTGCAATGTCAGACGACAATGCACTGCAACTCAGAGTCTGCAGAACAGGGTTGACATCTACATACATTACTAGACCCATGCGAATAATATTTGAAACAGACATCTATGTATTGAGTTCGGGAAGCACCTTTAACCTGTATGCTGACAGAATGGAATTCAATGCCACATTCGGTCAAGAGCGGTGACCAGTCTTGAGAGTTCCTGGTAGGTCTGCATTGCTCGCTTATCCCGCGTAACTGGGAACGGCAGGTCACCAAAGGCCAATGAGCCAGAACAGCCTATTCCGGTCCCATCGTGAAGAATTGCCGTTCAGATATATACCTGTTATGTACATGATTTGAAAGCAATCCACAGCTTTCTGTGGGTTGCTGTAGCGGCGACCGGCGGCGCCTGCGAAGTTGAAGGCCTTGAGAACAGCAGGTGGGTATTGCTCAGTAGTCGGACCTTAGCCACTTCCTTGGTTGACTATTATGGATCACCCATCTACCACGTTTCGATGTCCCAGAACGACCATACCCCAGGGTGCTTGTTTTAGTCTAGTACTATATGTGCGCCACTTTAACAATAGAAGATGACGGTTGCTGTATAACACAAGGATATGGAGAAACGCTGGGGAAACAGACGAAAAGCGGCATCCCAGTTGATGGCCCGGTGTGATGTCAAACATCTCCTTAACCGAGTCTGTTCAAATATCACGCAGATGGCACCCGGAACTAAAAAAGAAAAGGCTTGGACCAAGAGCGCAGCATACATTACGCCGGGAATTGACAGATAATTATCAAGCAAATGTGCTTGGAGATCTGAGATTAGAACAATTTAGCAGAAGGATTAGTGATAAACGTCAGGCGGTGGTTTGGATGCCATGATAGGAGAAACCAACGCATATACATATGGCACCCTGCACGGTATTTCATGGCAGCCACAATGTGAACAATTGATTGGATTAATTAAGAAGATCGCTTGGAGTCTAACATGGTATTCAAATCAACACACAGGGTTTCCATGGGACGCCATGCACGTCATCACGGTAAGACAAACAAACGGCTGAAATGGCCGACATGAGGGGTATGACCGAGAGTAGCTGATGTTTTACGCACGTGAAAATGGAATTTGGTATTATTCTGTAACAGGGAAGGGGCACGTCTCAGTGATATTTGGTAGACGGCCGGAACAAAGAAAATAAGAGTATTCCGGAGGTGGGAACGGAGGTTCGGGCCGTGGGACGGCGGGACAGGTGGCGGGGATTGTCGGGGGTCTGCGGCCTGCCACCAACTCTTCCAGCTACTACGAACTTGTCGTTTCATGGCAAATTATCTGCCAGTACTCCTCGTCTCAGTCACAAACGCGCATAACATCCCAGACGACTCTTCCCTATCTACTCTCCCCCGTGGCCAAGTCGACTACCTATCCCATGACTGGCGTGAAGAGGACGTATGGCGCTCATGGCGCAACATGACAAGGCAGAAGAATGAAATTGCAAACGGCATCAGGTTGGAGAATGCGAGCTGGAGAACGTGGTGGAAGCAGAGAAATAAGCTAAAAACTGTAACACCAGAGACTCTCAACTGGTGGGTCGTCTCATTCGTCTCTCCTCCTCTTATTCGGAAGAAAAAACACCGCCTTCGTTTTTTACCTTCTCAACGTTCATGCTTACTGGGAACGTAGGCTCAAGGATTCCGACGTGACATGGCTTTACGGCCCTCTACACACTGCCGTCGACTGGACACCGCCAGTCAAACCCAACTCTGAGCGCAACAGTCCTTCTCAGAAGCCAGCAGACATCCCACGACACAAACCCATCCTGAAACATCGTAGCATAAGCGAATTGCTTACAAGTGACCTACCAATTTCGCCACTTTTCAGTCCCACAGAATCTGAAGACGAAGAGCGACATCTGACTGATCTCGTATCCGCCGTTTCAGACATTGGCGTTCAACATGACCAGGGTGCATCTTCCGGCTCTCCCACTACCAAACGGCCCACCCTTGTCCACATTAAGAGCGACACACACATAACGCGCTGGGGTCCTAGCCGTGTCTTTCGTAAAGAATCACCACCACGGATAGATCCTCCCGGGGCAAACTCAGGGGGCATAGCCACAAATTATAACAAATCAAGCGTTGATGGGTACTTTTCTCAGTCTCAGGTCCAAGCATCATACTCGCAAGATTCCAATTCCAGTACGGGGACGAGTACAACCGGCATCACGGACACTGGCTCTCGACATGCCTCTCAAACTATCCAAAAGAAGAAGCACATCAGCTTCAATACTTTTGTGGAGCAGTGTATCGCGATTGAAAAACCCAACAAAGTAGACGAAGATCTTAGATCATGGAACTCAAGAAAATGGGATTATGATGACGGGTGAGTGTTTTTCGGTTTCAATAACTACCGTCGTCGCATTGAGTACCTGACTGGACATATCTTTTCAACTAGCTATGAAGAAGATGAAGAAGATAATGCCGATGACGATGATGAAGTATGGGATGGGCGAACTCGTCACCACCATCTGAACGGGAGTGCCATTGTTGGCAGCGATTCAGATTCCACGAATGATGAGAGGGAAGATAGTCCGCACCAAGCGCGTAAACAGGATGATGGCGATGGCGTTATCGAGATGCGGCCGACCGCACATAGCCATCCTAAGGGCACGCCGAGGAAGCAGCGTACAACTAGATCATCTTCCACATCAGCCTCCGTGTCTACCTCGTCATCGTCTCGTTCGACCTCCACTTCTTCTCCTTCGCATTCAGTATCGCCCTCATCGTCGGCTCGCAGACGGAAGTCTTCCAATTCACCGACGACTCCAACCGATCCAGGTGTTCCAGTTCCTGGCAAAGCGTTACGCCGATCTAGCATGGCCAGTACCTATCGTCCACGGCCGCGACTTTACTCTGCCTCGAATTATCTGCACTGTCGCGCGCGGACACGAAACGGAAGCGACCAACATTCGCGTCAACCGCGTACTTGGCATCCACCACAGATACATGTGACGATAGCTCCGATAGCACCCACTGTACTGAAAACAACAGATGCTGGGTATGATGGATGGGTTGAGGGTTTTGGTGATGAAGGCGGCAGTGATGATGGGTTGTGGGGTGGCAAATGGAGTGGCTACTGTGGCCCAATCAATGAACAAGGAGAAGAATGGAAGGATCGTGATAAAAGGAGAGCGCAAACTGATGATGAAGGGACGCCTGTGGAGTTGGTGTATGTTCCGCCGCCATTCATTGGTCGGTATACTGTTGCTTTTGACATCGGAACGGAAGAAGAAGACTTCGGTATGGAAGTTGGAGAACGGAGAACGGAGGAGACGGGAGGAACATCCTCAGCGTTGCTACTCCCTAGCACCTCCACGTCGTCCGCTTCATCAAGGGATCAAGACATAACGAGGAGTGATTCTTCTGCTGCTTCGACCATCACTCCCCCAAGTCCTATCCCGACCGTTATCATTGAATCGTTACCCCAGAGCTCATTGCAGAGTACTGAGACCCATCAGGTCGCTGCGGCACTAGACGAAAAGGAGGAACCAGGTCTTTATGGTAGACACAACGTCCATGAGAGTCTTTCGCCGCGACCCATCAGCTTGAATAATCAAACTGAGAGCGTATGGAGGCCTACATCTCGTTCAAGATCCCGATCCCGCTCAAGATCTCGCACACCATCTCCAGCCCTGATCTCGCCCACGCCAGTAGTTGGTCAGCCAATACCTACAGCTATTCTTCAGAGTGTGGCAAGTCCTGTGCCTGTACCTGGACGTGGAAGAAGCCTGTCACTTTCTCCCCCAATAGCCCCTTCCTCATCATCGCTGTTGTCACCCCCACCACGGGGTAGAAGTTCGTCGTCTTGTCAGGATGTATTGGGGCGTGGTCACCAATCTAGGGGACGCTCAAGTACGCGTACACCTCCATCCTCAAATCATTCCGATCGTGAGCAGAGACGTGGAGGATCACCGATGGGCAACTTGTCGCCGGATGCGTCATTTGTCGGCGTAGCAGGCATCGTTGGTGGTGCATATGCGAACGGGAGAACTGAAAGGGAACGCCAAAAGGAGAGGGAGAAACGAGAAGATCACCATAGAGAGAGGGACAGAGGGAGGGACAGAGAACGAGGAAGAGACCGGACGGGCAAGGGTCCAAGTCAAAGTTTGAGCCCTGACTTTGAATCTGGTATCGTGATTAGAGAAAGTTCTTTCATTGAAGAAAGAAGCGGACGTGCGGCCCCAGATACTTCAATTGGAAGATCTACGCCTACCCGAAGCCAAACTCAGGGGACGCATGGTCGAGCCGCCGTGGGCGGGGGCAAGCCATTGCTCGATACATTGGATGCTTCAACGTCTCTCTGGTTGCCCTTGGAGGCTGTTGAGACATCTACGATAGACTGTCTAGTGGAGGATATGAAGGGATTGCATATACCCGCTACTGAGCAAGAAGCGCTAAAAGCAAGCGAAGTAGCTCGAGAGAAGACGGATGCAGAGACGCAGCGAAAGGTACAGCCCACGCCATCTAATTCACCTGTAATAACCATGAAGGCGCCGCCTGCTGGATTGACGGCGTCGAAAGTCGATACCCGCATGCTCCAGTCGCAAACAAATTGCCAGTGTCCAGCAAATTCACACATGCAACATCATTTACAGAGCAATTCCATCTCACCCTCACTCGCACCAACAACGCAACAATATCAACCCCATACCCAGAATCCCGCAACATCGTCCAATTCTGCTATACCGGGTGTTCGATCACCTGCTAAGGGCAAATCACCTTTACTTGTACCTCCTCCACCTCACCCAGTAGAACCAAGTACATCATTGAGCATATCGCCTCCTGGAGGTGACGAATCCTCGCGCGCCTCACCATCGCAGCAATCACAAAGTCCCACCAGTCCAACGGCGAAGGAACAAACCATGGTTGGAAAAGCCGTTGAGATCGTTTCAAGCGCAGGAGCCTACCTAGGACTGTGGCATAATTCATGATTAACATCTCGGCAAAAGCAACCGACAGGTGAGTAATCATTGACAAGTGTGATGTTGAGAATGTGATCGATTTTCATAGTGCCCTTCTTCAACCTTGTTCTACATTTCGCCCACACGAAACCCTATCTTATTTATCAACCCCTGACCGTAGTCAGAGAGGACCTTTTGCCGACCTCTGGCATTCTCACTGAACAATCCACGTCGACTTTGAACCCCCAATTGCAATTTCCCCCTGCATTTTTTTCTGTTTGTTGCATAACGGGTTCTGTGCGAATTAAATTTTGTATACTCTCTTGTGTACTCTGTTCTTTATCTCATCCACTCACACATTGCATTGTTTCCGCGGGGGTTATTTAATATTAGCTTGGCCCCGCGTTAGATGCCTTGCCGTGTTTTTAATCAACTTTCTGATCTTGCCTTTTGACGGGTTTGGCCGTCGCCTTTCCCCGAGCTCGCTCTTCTTTGACCTTGATAGTAGATATCTTTCTTTCTCATCTCGGATCGATGAAACACCAACATTCCTCCCGTTCACCCTGTTTCCGATATTAGAAACATTGGGGCTGCTACATTACATGGGCATCCAGTACGTGATCAACTGTTGTACTCCTTGTATGCTGCTTTGTCTGTTTTGGGTGTTTGTAGAGAATGTTAACGAGTTCATTCTTGCCTGCTTCATTCAGATGCGTGTGATATGATTAAGGACTGAAAAGGTGTAGACCACCCATCTGGTGCTTTGACAGAAAACACGAGTCGTTCCTGTTACTGCGCATCGTGAAGGGTGTCACGTATATGCCCATTTTTGCCAGTCTCTCCCCGCATTCCTGGCTGCCGCCCAATTTGGACTTCTTTGTATGCTCCGGGTTTCCTTATGCGCGCAGAACGCCCGGCCCAGCAGTAACTGATGATTTCAGTCAAGTGAAGAACAAGATATATGGAGAAGTGAAACCGGTGAAGCTGTCTCTACCCCATACCGGCTTGGCAGCAGATCAGCAAGTGACCTTCGAGAAGTGAGCCATGCCTCTGGTACCAATGACAACATTGCGAAAAAATAAAGGATTCGCGCCTGTCAATGCCGACTAGTATGCAAGCTAGTCTTATTTCATTCATGACTTTAACACTTGAACTTGGGCGCTATTAATATCTCTCGTCAATCTGTCATCACATGATGATTTTACCCTTGTCACCCTTGTGAGCAGATATGAACGTGAGATGGTAGAAACGACCAATGGCAATAAGCACGAGCGCATTGGCTGGTGAACGATTCATTCCCGTCCAGGGACCAGAAGGAACTCAAAGCTTGTGCATCAAGATGCATTTGTAGGTCCGTTCTTACAGCCATGCTCTGACCACTGGGTGTGTCATGCGTCAAACAACGGCCAGACAGACCCGTAAACGTGGAGAAGACTTCATGCACTCCATTGGCTTTCATCATGATCAATAGACTTCCATCTTTTACCAAGAGCCTCGTTGGAAAAAAATACAAAAGTCATGAGGTTCGGAGTCGGCGGCTGTCGGTCATGATCATGGTTGACCCCCTTGACCCCCCTCCTCCACGCGACCGGAAACCGGTGATCGTGATTTGAAGGTGGATGTGAAGGAAGGATCTCAGTAAAAATGCAATTGTCATGTGGAACAAGCAAAATTTGAGTTGGATAAGACTTTTGGATTTGCATTGCGCCAATATTTCCGACAGGAGTCACTCGGCCATTGTCAAGCCTGTGGGGTATTGCTGCATGTGAAAAGGTGGTGGTAGGGGTGCCGGTGAATTTGAAAATGTTGGTCGAGTGGGCAACGCACGTTGCTCGGTGGACTCAACTGGTGGCCAATAACCATGGTCACTGTCGCTGTCAGCCATCACTGTACTGTACTGTACTTCAACTGTCGGGATGTTACAGTGGTGTGCAGTTTGAGTGTGAGATTTCATGATAGGTTACCCTCACGACCTCTATAGCGACTTCACACCATTGATCCATGCATTGACGATAGGCGCAAGTCGGATTCAACGCCAAGTGTCGAGTACATAGTGGCTCAAATAAGTTTGCTCCCATTGCCACGTTGATAGTCAACACCTCGTGTCGTTGGACTGCGGGGAGAGCATCCGAGGTCACATTTCACTCACTCATTTCTACCAGAGACTACCATGTCGTCTGCGTCAGAGTCAGAATCGGCGGTGGCTGTCCCAGAAACAAAGATGGCGCCAGCGCCCTTCGACGACCCTAAAGCTGACCTCATACTACGCACTGTTGACAATGTAGACTTTTACGTCCATCAAGCCATACTACGGCTTTCCTCCCCTGTTTTTGCTTCAATGCTGTCCCTCCCGCAATCACCGCCCCAAAAGGCTGAAGACGCTGAGACGGCGTCTCAACCGGTGCCAGTGGTGGATATATCAGAGGACAGCAAGGTGCTGTACTACCTCTTATCTTGGGTGGACCCACGCGGTGCGATGGAAATCAAACTTTTTGACTTGGAGGACATTGCAAACTTGCTCATCCGCGCTGAAAAGTATGACATGGAAGCGGTCAAGAATCGGCTCTTGACTTTTGTCTATTTGGGGCGGGACAACTGGAGACAGATTCCCGTTGCGTTGTTCGCGCTCGGCTGGCGATTCCAACACAAAAAGCTGGCCGATTTTGCGGCCAAGGTGTCATTGCTGAGTCCAATCAGGGCTAGAAGAGATGTGTTGCTGTTGGAACTCATCAACGGCCGAGACCACCAAAGTCTCATTCTGTACTACTTTCATTGTGTCGGCGTCGCGAAGGGTATCATGGAAAGCTGGGAAAAGTGGGTGGGTTCTGAGAATTATGCTTGGAAGAGACACCCCTCCGTCCCTGATGGCCCCTCACATTCGTGCGGCTTCAAATATTACAAAGCGCGCGCTTATGCGGATTGGTGGATTGAGTACGTGGAGGCCGTCACCGAAGCTCTCCACCACAAACCGTCGATCGAGGTCGTTTCGACGATTGATGTCATGTCTGCCGCAAGCTCAGCAGTCAATTGTGCTGCGTGTAAATTGAGATATTTGTCAGATATAGAGTCGTTTATCAAACTGTTGACGAGAAAGCTGGACGATGGACTACCAAAGTGAGAAATCTCTCGGAATGGTCATCATTGCAAAATTCACTTATGCTAACCCTCCCTTAGATATTCCATTTGGTGGTCTAGACATAACTGAAAGAACAAGATACGTGTGTCTGCTTCCATACATACTACATTCCCTCCTTCTATGACATACTCTCCACTACGATTTCTTCAGTTCGCTTGGTTTTCCCCCCTATCATGACGTTGGACAAGTTCAGTTTATTGCCCTCTGTACATTACAACCTAAACGGTGTATACTGGAACATAGAATGAGGCACTGTGCCATCATTTCCCAGCCGACTCCGCCACGCACGGCTCTCAGATGGATAAACAATGGAAACTCTACCGGATATCTCCCCCCCAGAATCCTTGCTCACAAGGATCTATAATGTGACAGGGGATATCAGATCAAGTTGTTCATCCAGCCGTTCCCAGTGCCATGTCCTCTGCATTCGGCATTCTGATCCAATTAAGAAGCAGTCGCGCGTCCCTGGTGTCTCTGCTTATCTGCTTTTTGTTTCTCAACCCAAGACTTTGCATTCCGTGCGGCCTCCATTGGTTGTGCTTTGTGGACCATCAAGTAACCCTGCAGAGCCGCCATCGATATCTCGCGTTCGGGAATCGCATCTGCAAAAATATCGGCGAGCGTTTCCACCGTCCGCTTGGACAATTCAGGTGCAGACCGCTGGTGCCATGAGCCCGTGACGACGGCGTTGGAGTCGGCTTTTGGGGCGGATTTAATCTTCTCGCTCGTTGATGCTTCAGACAAGTCGATTAGGTCTTTAGCATTGTCACCCTTTTCATCGCGCGATTCATCCTTGGAAGCATAGCCAGAGTCCTCCTTTGCACCCTCAACCTCAACCTCCTCCTCCTCGGGTTCCGGCATGTAAAAGATCCTATATAGTTCTCTCGCTTGGAATTTGCTTGCCAGCTTGAACTCGACATGGACATCCATGCGGCCAGGGCGACACAAAGCAGGATCGAGGGCAGAATATTTGTTGGTAGTCGCAAACAATATCCGGCCTTCTTGTGCCCCTACTCCATCTAGTGCGTTCAAAAGTCCACTAAGGCTGACTTTACTGAGGGAGGTGGTTGTCTGGGCGGAAGGTGGCTTCCCGTCACTTGGTTGACCAGAAGCTGTGGGCCTATCATTTTCATTCGCGTCCCGATTGATGGTCTGCGTAAGCGCTGCGTCTATATCCTCCATCAGGGCAATACATTGTTCTACCCAATCCATGTTAGCTGATATGCGTAGCAAGGATGGTTACAAACTCACCTGGCAAGTCTGCAATAAGTTCAGCAAGTCCTGTATCGTCTAGACCAGAACGCGAGAGAGAGATGACGTAAATGTCGAGCCCTAGTTCGCCTGCGAGACTATGAATGATGCTGGTTTTGCCTGATCCTGGAGCACCGTACTATAGAGGAAGTTAATGGTGGCTGATATGCTGTGCTGGTAACACATACTAGCAGATAACCTCTGCGGAAGGGAATCCCACGGGTGGCATACCATGCCTTGCTCGCAAGAAAGTCTTGTGCATCGGCTAGGAGTTCATCTTTCATTCCTGGATCTAGGATGATAGATGTTAGTGGGCGCTTGGGACGGCTGGCCATATGCCTCCAGCTATTCGTCCTGTGGGATGGAGGGATTGGAAGTGAGTTTTTCGAAGCGTTGCTATCAAATCACTACGCACGAGTCGGATACATAGATACAAATGGTGTCCGCCTGGGCAGTCAAATAATCTTTCTTTGCTTCAAGCAAAAGGTCATTAAGTACTTGATGACTGCGAGAAAAAATTCTGACGAATCGTGTCGATATAAGCTCAGCCGGCCGCTGATATACGTGAAAAACTGACCTGATCTCCAAGGACTCTTCACGGCTGTGGTAATATGCATTCTGGACATCTCGTTCATAGCGGGTAATGCGCATCCAATGGCGCTTGTACCATATAATTGTTGACGTTGAGATGCCGGGTACATAAGTAAGTTTGCGCTTGGCGCCAATCAATCCGCTAGTGTCACTGTCGTCGCCTGCTATCGCCGTAGCCAGACTTCCTAGTCCATATGTTCTAGTGCTGACCCTCAAAGTGCGTGCCTTTGCTTTAGGTACAGGAGTACGTCAGCCGAGGGTTGTGGGAGTAGCGGTAAGCACGTAAGCGCGTAAACACTTACACCATGTGGGATGCTTTGAGAGCCAATGCATCATCCAGTCTGTTTGACAAAAAGAAATTTGATAAATGTGCGACTTGGTTTCGAATGTGAAGCATACCATAACTGTCATCCGGTTCCTCCATGGTGGCTGTAATAAACATGGATTCATCCACCTTTCGATAAAGCACGGACATAAAACGACGACATGTCTCGACGACACCGCCAAGGACCATGAGCTTCAACCAATCAGGAAGACCATGCGAAGAAAAAATGGGAGAAATGAGAGAGGAAAACAGTCTAGGTGTGGATGTCGGAGATGCAGTCAGAGGGCCGACATTTGTGGTACTGGTTGGCAATAGTGGAGGGGTTTTTGTCGCCGTGTCGCCAGCCCCTTGTTCCTCCGAGTACATGAAGAGACCGTTCTGAGGTGGGGGCAAGGGCGGTTGGGTGCCCAGGAATGAGGATGGAAGAGTTTCATTCGCGCTCCTTTATATCGTCATAACGTTTTACCATGAGTCAAGCGAAACAGATATCTCGCAAGCGGTCGGCACCTCGCATAGTGATGTGGCTGTGTGTCGCACTACCCGTTGTCGCTGCGTTGAGTTGGGCGCTGTACATAGTAAAGCGCTGTATTGTACGTGAGTCAGGTAGTAGAAGATTTGAATGGCCGAGAGACTAACCTTGGCCACACGAGATGGATGGAGGTAAACCAAAATCATGAGATCTGCAACCTCCAGTCAATTTCTGTCCCCGTCCTTTAACTCGTCACAGAGGACCGCAAAACACGTCGCAATCTCTTCAGATGTTGTATTGTATTAAAAGCACGCTGAACAGGATGCCGAGAAACCATTCGACCCTACAGCTTTCGCCGATGTCATCCTTCGTTCATCTGATTTCGTCGATTTCTATGCGCTGAGCACCTTTTTGCGTTATGTGTCCCCATTCTTCAGGGACATGTACTCTCTGAACCGCGGGGAAGCTGTTGGTAAGAATGAAGTGAAGAACGACTTGCCTGTCATTCCTCTTCTGGAGGATTCCAAGACGCTTCATTTCCTTCTTTCCATCATCTATCCCTATGACCGAGAACCGGTGCTCGACGATGTTCACCTCATCTGGAAGGTGGGCAAGGCAGTGCAGAAGTATGCTATGGACCTCATGCAAAGCAAGCTGAGGAAGTGGATGCTTGCTCCTGACTCAATAGATAAGGAGCCTCTTCGTGTATATGCAACCGCAGCCAACCCTGGCTGGCATGACATAACAGAAGTCGCAGCGGAGAAAGTTTGGAAGACACCACTAAATGAGTTTGTCTATGTAGATGAACTACAAATCATCAGCGGTGCTGACTTCTATCGTTTCTTGGACTACAAATTCCGACTCAGGAAAGCATCGGAGCCGCAACTGAGTAGGTCAGAGGAATACACAACCCCATCTCATTCCACAGTGGCTGCAGTTACATCCAATGATAACACTCCGGGCAGCCCTTCAGTCAATCCGCCAAAGCAGATGTCATCCTCCGTTCATCAGACTCAATCGACTTTTTTGCAATAGAAACCCTTCTTCGCATCGTATCGCCCGTATTTGACAAAATGTTTCCATTGAAGGACAACCAAAAAATGTGTGGCCTACCCATCATTCCTGTCGCAGAGGACAGTGAGACAATTGATAACCTCCTTAAAACCATCTACCACTACATTGACGAGCCAGACGTCCAAGATGTTGACGTTTATTCAAAAGTCGTCATGGCCACGCAGAAATACAAAATGGTTGCGATTGTCGAGAAGTTCAGAAAACGGTTAGTTGCTTCCGCGTTGATGATAACGGAACCACTCCGGTTGTTTGTGCTTTCGATACTCGTTGGTTGGGAGGACGCGATGAAGATGGCGGCATTGAACACATTTGTCTAGGCCTCTCCAACAGATGGATAATGTTGACTACTTGGAGGCGATAACCGCTGCGAATCTCTTTCGGCTTGTGAAGTATAGGTTCAAATGTGCGGATGCAGCGTGTAAGGTCATGAATGACAACCGCCTAACCCTTGCTTATGGACACCTTGAGTATTACTCCAACCGATCAGAGACAGACGTAGACGTCATTGAGGACCTCAGGGCTTGTCCGCGAGGCATGACTATTGCCAATGCTTATACTGCGAAGCTTGAATGGCTCAAGAAATCAATTGGGAATTGTTCTGTAGACATCAAATCTCTGGAGCGTCGGGACACTACCATTGCTCAAATTGAAGAAGCAGTGGCAAAGGTTCTGTCTCTTTTCATGTATTCATGATGATATGGCTGATTGGTGCACAGGTTCCTATCGACGTTGAAACGGAGGGTGTTGAGAGTTTAAGTCACAGTTGAGAAAGAAGAGGATCATCTAAGTTCGACTACAGTGGCTCATAGTCGATTGCCGCCTTTGGCAGATGAAAAATCATGTGTAGTTTTTAATTCGAGGATCGCACGAGTTTGTCCAGATAAAAGGTGCAGTGTCAGATGTCAGTCGCTCAGCTGGAGGCTGCTTGGATCTGAAAGCACCACATATCTAATTTTGTAATAGAGTATCACTTGATCTCGTCGTTTGCGCGGCCACACCTTGCAAGGCCTTATACCACCACATCGCACTCGATGTCAGAAAAATGTTGACGCCATAACAGTGTCACCGTATTATAATTACCTGCAAGATGGTTGACAAAATGCGAGTAAACGTATAATATTCAGTTACGGACATACTCATTTCACAATGTTGAACCATAGCCATTACTTTYGAGTTGACCATTTTCTATCCTACAAATAACATCCGTCATCTGACTCTGGTGGAACATAAAGGGAAATTCTTGCAAGTTAAGTTTGCAAGCACCTGGCTTTGCAGCTGCGGAATCAGACACGAGGCAGTTGGCAAATCGGTTATATCAAGAAGAGGACATGCACCAAGACATTTCATCGATGCTGAAATGTCCAACTCACAATCTCCACTCGAAAGTACTGTCAGCCCA
>JNHW02000115.1:0-34790 GCA_001691775.3 Amanita inopinata Kibby_2008
CGTCGTCCAAAGATCGGCGCCAGAGACCCAAGCCTGAAAAGGAGGTGAGGGTTGGGCTTGATATGACCGGAGAAAGGGTGTACCTCTTTCAATGGAACAAGGTGATCCTGCAATGGAAATCAATTTTCGGGAGTTGGTAAAAAGGAAAAGCGTGACTCATGATGTCAAGGTCGCTGCGAGAGTCGTAGAAATGCCATCATAAGGAGAAGTCCAGTGTCCGGAGACGGCGGCACATTTGCTGTCGGTCATGACGTCCGTGCCATCTCGTATCAAAACCGCTGCAAGTGTCACGGAACTTGTGTAAGTATGGCTGAATCCAGATTTAGACCGCGCGACTCACTCTCTCTTGTGTTGCAATGTCCTGAAAATGTCACCGTGTTTTAAAAATCATCTTATATGCGTGTGTGCGAGGAAAGGACGAACTGGTAATCCAGTGGGGGAAGAGTGCACGAGTGTAGCCAGAACCGTTGTGAGGAGCCTCCACCGTTACTGGTCGAGAAAGTCAGACTGATGTACGAATCAGTTTGGTACGACAGATATGTGCGTGAGGCCAGGTAGGATCGGGCAGTTGGGCGAGAGCAGGGAACAACATAGTGTCAAGTTTGTATAGCAAAGGCAGATTCGTCGCCAGGTAGACATTTTCTGTTGTCCAGTGGCCAGATATTTATGCAGATGAGGAGAGAGAGAGAGACGAAGAATCTTAGTCGTTAAAGTGGCCTCTCGTCGGCGACGATCACAGCGTGATAATGACCACATGATGGACTTGCGTCTGTCGCACTGAGCGCACGGTAGAGGCTTTCGATCTCTCGACACGTGCAACAGCTCCCGAGAGAGATATGGGGGGTGACTTGTGTTGGCTCATTGTGGATACAATACAAGACTCATATCCTGGATATAGTTTAATCAACGCTGCTTCAATGCACAAGATTTAGCAATCATCACGAGTATGGATGCTAATTGATTAAAACCACTGAATAATAAAATAGTCAGCACAATCGAGACGGCAGCGATAGATATGCATACTTTATCTCAACATTCCTTTATGCGTGTGCTCATGTTCGGTGGGCATTATCAATGTACCAGAGCATTGCATAAAGGTAGACTTGTTTTGCCATTATCAAAAGGCGTGGGAATCAATACTGCGATTTCGCTTTGTGCGACCAATATCTTGCCAATATCTCGACCTTTGTCATGTCAGACCAATGTATTTTTCGATTTTCCTTGGGTGTCTCTTTCTGACTTCTTCCAAACAGCCCAGTATGCTGTCGCTGCCCATATACCACTCATCAAATCACCCAGTCTTCGAGTTCCGCGTCCAGTATGTGATCTTCTCATCTCTCAACCCAACCAAATTGATTTAATACCGCCTCCTTTGGTCAGGTTGAGATGCCCCCTGATATTCATCCATTACCTGATTCCGTAGATGCCTATGTATGAAGTAAAGGTTGTTGACATGCAGTTTTGGCTGATTTAATTTCTTCTCAATGCAGTTCGTCTATCCCTTCACTCTGGAGCCGCATGTTCTCACTGTGGAGTCTGCGCGGCGTAACACTCTAGCTGCCCATGTTGCACGTAGAGAGGCTTATCTACGCTCGCGTGAAGAAGAAAAGGAGCGGAGGAAGCGAGACGCGCTTCGCAAGATAGCTCCTGGATTTGAGCCTCAGGGCTCTGTGTTGGTGCCGACGAGAGCGACGTCAAGCGGAAGTGGCGAGAATTCGGGCGGGGCTGAAATCAATGCACAATCTAAATCTGTTATGGATGACCTGGCAGAACAACTGGCCGCTTTAGAATCTACGCCTTCATCTAACAAGTAGCTCGGTATAGAAGGGTGCCATTTCTTGTGCATTATGCCTGACACCTGTCTCGTATATACCATTCAAGATATAAGTTATTTTGTTGAACAAGATGGTCATGTCTTCTACCCCTATTAATATTGTATCTAGTGATATAAATGTCCATGAGTCATACACAGTATGATGGGTGTGTCACCAAGACAAAAAGTCCGCTCCCAAATCCGAGCGCCAATGCAGGGTGTAAATCATCCGCAAGTCCCATACTAGAATTTCTAACTGTGTGCATCACAGCTCAGCCACCATTGCACCACACATTACCCCATCTATCCTGAGCGGCGCCTGTCACTCCCTCTCCTTGATCTCCGTCAAAACTATCAATGTAACTCACTCCATAACTTGCGCCTGCGTTAAACCTGGGCACGGGACATCTAAACTGTAGAAAGACAGGACAAGCTCTGTCGACGGCTGTACAGATTTCCAAACAGGGCAGCAACATTGAATAACTTGCGTCCATTGCCGGCAGATGGGGGTTCCGGCTGTTTGGGCTCTTTGTTGATATTGGGGAGGGGACAGGAACAAGAGCCGAAAGAACTTGTTGGTTGGTTCCCGTTGGCTGAAGCACGCCGCGCCCGGTCGCTGTTGCTTCCACAGGCATAGTCGTAAAACTATCCGGACGCTGAGGACTCGATTCGCCACACCGAACGAAGCTTATCTCGCACAGCCACCGACGATAAGCTGCCTGGCAATCTTGGCAAGTGACAATCGGGGAATACATGTCACGGCCACATGGAAAGGTCAGCAGGTTGGTTGTAAAGTTTGAGAGCGACGATAAGAGGGGCTCAGATATGGACGACGGTAGATTGTTACTGTCAAACGTCGTATTCCCATCTGGTAGAGAAGATGCAGGTATTGGTACCGAATACGCCACGGTAGGGCAATACGGCAAGGAATGCACAAGGGTGCAAGGGAAAGAAGCTGGATTGCTGTATTAGCCAGATTGACGCGCGGGTGTCAAGCTCAAGAAAGCACAGACCTGACTTTGTGACAAAGTAGATAGGTCCGCTGACCTTGACTTTATCCTGCACGACGTAAACAGTATAATTCGTGGAAGGGGTTAGTGAATCGACTATCCACTGATTCCTCCAGCCCGACGTGTCTCTCAACCACACCGTTTGGTCGGACACAATACCTACACTACTTGATTGAGGTGCTGCAAGGGCACATCCCGTCTGGGGCAAGTCAACGAGCTTGCGACTGCCGTCTTTAGGAGACGTCAAAGCTATCACGAGCGAAAGGTTTGACACTTGCGCCTGAGGAAATGGTGGAATAGAAAGCTTGGCCTGAGGTAACGTGTAATTCGGATACTTGGGTTCAGGTCCATTGTTGGCAGCAACGAAAGGCGCTGAAAACAGTATTGCCTGATTTGAGGTTGTGTCCCCAAGAAGCGGAAGCGCCGCCTGCACCTCATGTATCGGAGCTGACAAAAGTGGTTACATGCCTTGCCAGCAAGTGTAACACAATCTAATACACGCACTTGAGTCACTTACACCTACTTCAAACGGTCCATTTCTGTTTACTGTGAGTACGCCACCGTTTGGAAAGGGCCCGTTGAACATGCCAATTCCCTGATTCAGCGTGATCTCATAGGTATCTTGGTTCCCCCCCGGACCTGGGTTGTCAGGGGGAGTGGAACTGGAGTTTGTCAGGAAGAAACGTTGCGCTCCATTGTCCCCGGAGCATATTGCAACTGTCACGGTGAGATTGCGACCGTTAGGAATGATGAGCGCAGACGGTGGGTCTGACTGCGCAAAAGAAGTGGGGGTGTTCAGCTGCAGTTGTTGCCTCGTCGCTTGTGCGAATACGATGGCGGTATTGAGCAGACACAAAAGAGTTTGTGGAAGCATTGCGATGTTCAGAGCAGTTCAGCGCCCAGCCCTGAGCGTCAGTCGAGAAAGTTTTTGCTGACGTGGTCGTTATTGCATTAGTAAAAAGACATAATAGGCAACGATCTCCATTTTACCCCTCGAACCAAAAACATGAATATTATATATATAACCGTCCATGTCCAACCCTTTGATAATCCAATTGAAGCAAAAAAAAAATTCCGTGTCTATCACAAGCTAAATGTAAAAAAAAAAATGGGCGCCCATCATGTTATCTAACCATCGACCCATCGCGTGGTGCCAGTTGCTGCAGGGCATTTGTGGTTCCCTAACGTCTTCTTTGACGAGAAAAATCGTCCACATTCATCACAGAGAAATTCACATATTTTTCCGTGTTTCGAGACCTCGTGCCTGAGCCTATCGTGTTGTCGAGAGAAACTCTCCGGGCATCCGAGTGTGCAAGGGAAAGTTACTTTCGGCTTTGGTTTATGAGCTTCCATATGTACGCGGAGCGTATATTGACTCGTAAACCGGCGAGAACAACCTAGAATCAGACAAGGGAACCGACGTTTTGGATCATTCTGGTCGGGGTCGCTTTTGGCAGGAGACTGTTCTCGAGACCCGGCATTTCCTCCCCGCGAACCAGAACCATCGACTGGCACATTAGTGATGAGAGGCGATGCTGTGCATGAGGGAGGCGCAGAATGGCTCTGTGTGAACGTGGAACTGGGTGTCAGCGTATCTCGGCTCGATGGCCACTGTGGCAGGCCATATCCATGAGGCAACGGTGAAGAGAACGGAGGACTATACATGTCGAAGCGCTGAGAGGTAGACAAGGCTATTCAAAACGTCAGTTTAGCTCAAACTCAAAATAAGCTCGCTCCCAACTAACCATATTGAGGGTCCGCTTCATCGCTATGGTACGGGTCAACCATCAAGGAAGGTACCGTTGGATTGCTTTGTGACCCAAAAGACGCTGACGCATAGTCGCTCATATCGTTATAGCCCCACGAAGAATAACGTTGGCTGTATGCTTCATGGAGCGGACCTTGAGGTTGTATAAGTTCAGGCCTTCATTCACGTAAAGCACTGACCATTCCTCGGGTCTATCGAATCATTTGGGATGAAATGTGGTGCGGAACCTAGCGAGTATGGCTGACCTAGGAACAATGTATTCAAAACACAGTTTATGAAGTAGCAGGGACTCTTACCCGAGTGGCTAGTTGGGTTATGGGAACCAGGGAAGGAAACTGTGTGACCTATTACACTGCCTAGTAGTAGTTGAAGGAGTGAACACGAATACATCAAAAAGGGGACATACGATCATGGCTGTTGACTCCCTCAGTTGAACGCCGAGAGTGCGCTTTCACTAAGTAGGGTTCAGGCAGTGATTCAAAGTAGTTGGGCTGTCCAATGTCAAAAGGCTGGCTGTTGTCTGCTGTGGGATCTAGAAGGAAATTTTTTTCTCAGTCAAGGAAAAGAAACTCGTTGGGACATACTGTAGTATGGAGCAGTCATTGTCCTCCTGGTGTAGATGTCGGAGTATGCTATGCTTTGGATTATATAAAATTCCAAGAGTCTGAAAGGGCGAGATCGAGGTTGTGTGTATCAGACATAAGGGAGAACAGCCTCCATTAAATATATCGCGGACATGCAGTTAACGACAAAAACATGTAATTTGCCGGAGAAGGGGGCATCTGCGAATTTGTGGCCTATAAGAAGTAAGATTCACGTCAATACTGCTGCAACAGGGGAACAAGATCGAGGGCTTGACCGACGGGTTGTTCATGTACCACGAAAGAATGGTCTGAGGAGCACGTTCTCTAGCTGTTCAGGCACCAGGGCACTTCTATAGGCCCTGAGCGGCCTGACCACAGTACCAAGCACATATCAATCACACCCGTTCATTGAATTAACGATTCCGATATCTTCGGCAGGTCATACATCACGTTAATGTCGACCTGAAAATACTAATGTAGGACTGGCTGGGTCTGCCTTGTTTCATGAATCTACGACAAGGCAAATGGAAGCACGTCACACGGCGCATTAGACCCGATGTTCAGTGTTCGTTTTTTAGGCGGAATGCGTGTCTTCTTGGAAATCTCGGGAGGCTGTGACAAGAATAGCCATGCGATCTCCGGTATGTGACCCTGCATACACAGGACAACGCTTGAGAGAATACTTAGATGGATTGATACTGATGGAGATGGAAGAGCTGTGTCCAATGCAATCAGCTGATCAACGCTTTACGGGATTTCTAGATCAAGAAATCTGAAATGAAGCGGTGCATTGTAATTTTAACGTGTACTCTGCCTCGGATGCATGGCCTCTCTGCTCACTTGAATCATTGTTTATGTGGTTCACATCGTTCTTCGTCAGGAGGCATGGCCGGGCCGCATGTTCCGGCAATCATAACAGTCGAAAAAAATTTCCCTGCTTCATGTGTATCATCGTGATGACTTGAAAGTCTTCGCCTTGGGAGCAGACTTTCTGGTAGCCGGAAGGATATGCTCACAGCACATCACAAGACCTCCAACCTGACATGGGGACCTTAATTTTTATTGCATCGCGGTGATTCCTCGACTCCGAAGCAGTCCCAAACCAACACGGTAGGTATCGAAAAGGTCGTTGATCCCACATTGTCAAGCTGTTCCTCAATCATTTACATATGGATGTATATCATCTGTCACGGTAGAGTGTGATGCCCGCATCCATGATAGCTGTCATAAGCCTGCATGTCCCTATCTGATCTTGAACGTGGATAGGTCGGAAACCTGGCCAGAGCAGGATCTGGGTCTGGAACGCAAGATTGATTCAGATCTAAAGTGCTGCTGTATATCTTTGCTATGCCTTCCGAGGAGGTTATTCTTGGTGTCATATGATTGGTTTGCTTCAACTAGATGTTGATGTATGCTTCTTATGGGACGTTTCAGGGGGTACTTTGACGTGAAAGTCCATACATTCATAGATGGAGTACGCGTGACACCGCATACAAGCAACATCGTGTGACATCACATCTGCATGTTCCGTCAGCTCTGCCGCACCACGCGGCCAACGAGGTCTACCAGTCATTATTCAGTTGCTTCACCATTACTTTCCCCACAACGAGCGACTCGTGGACAGGGTGGAAGAAATAGAGTTTCATTGTTGGCTCACAGCTCGAGTCATAGACACCTTTCCTCATCGGCACCTAAACTGGCGCGCTATGTCCGTTTCGATGAAAAGTCAAATCCTGACTCTCGCTCGCCAGGGGGCAGCCAATTCAATCATTTTAACTGGGACAGATGGGATGGGAGGATCAAAATTGTAATTGTTGTATGCGTGTTGGGGGGTGCGTACTATGTTTTACAGTAAGTAAGAAGTACCTGCGTCCTCCTTTGGATGTTATATGCGCCCGTTATATTGTCATATATCTGACCTTTCCTTACGCCAGCTTAGAACAAGTGCCAGAAACAGGCAGGTGGAGATTTATGAATATCAGTCCTCAGTTCGAGGTTAAAGTACGCATTTAGTCCTCTACTTCAGCCCCACACTCATGTCAGGCAATCTCGATCAGTTTGGAGAGCTAGCCCGCACCCAAGTTCGCCATGAGTTGCACGACGAGATCCTCCCCCTCAATCATCCCATTTCACGCCATGTCCGTAGGGTCGTCCAGCGCATTCTTACGTCAAACAACCTTGGAATCGTCAAAGGCGGAATGAACGTACATTCATTACCAACTCGATTGACTCTTGGTGAATTTGGTGGTGACATTTGGGAACCAGATACGGATTTCCGACAGGCTTCGTCCGTGTCGGGGTCAAGCCTTAGCCCTGAGAAGGAATGGGATGTGATTGTAGTGAATAATCCCAAAATGATAAATGCAATGGCCGTTCCTGGTAAGGGCAATTGGTGGTACGAACCCGTGTCCTGTGTTTGGAAATTCATTATATCTTATTTACAGGTATGGTAGTCGTATATACTGGAATTCTACCTGTATGCAGAGACGAGCAAGGGTTATCCGCTGTTCTATCACATGGTAGGCCCTCCAACTTCCCCTCGTCGTACATGGGTACTTAATTCATACTATTCAGAGATCGGACATATTGGTCAGTTTTTTTCTCTTGCCTGTCTAACAGTTTTAGGAATGACTGAGTGATTGACGGAAAACAGTAGCTAGGCATACGGCGGAACACCTGTCGTCTCAAACAGTTGCGATCACAATTCTTATCGTTTTAGATCTGCTAGGAGTTGATTTCGGACTATCAAGACTTATGAAGAAGCTAATGCTTGAGTTGCCTAACTCAAGAACACAAGAGCGGGAAGGTGAACAATTGAACAAACTTATCTGTATTGTCTGTTAATAGTAACGAGGACACAGCTGATCTAATTGGCTTGAGGTTAATGTCTCGAGCATGTTTTGATCCCATGGCGGCACCAAAGTGAGCAAAGTGTCTTTGTCCCAACTGACCAGTAAATTTTATCTGCGTGCAGGATGTTCGAACAGCTGGATAAAATTGATTCCAGGACTGCATCAAAAGTTAATCTGGATTTTTTCCAGACTCATCCATCGTCAAAAAGCCGTGTTGAAGTGAGCACAAATTTCATATGTCTTTGCATATGGTTACGGTCCTTGACGCTGTATTGCTACTAGTATCTAAAACAAGCATTGCCTGAGGGTTATGCCATTAGAGCGGCAAATCCTGAATGTTCGGATCAGGAAGAACAGGTACACGCATTCCGGGAGGCCGCCCAAGGAATACGCGTAGTAAATCTGCCTCGGGGGTCCGATGGGGAGCCTGTCTTTGGATGATCTGACATCCGATGATTCTGACTGCCATTGAATTTGGGCGTTTGGGGCGTTTCTACTATGTTGCGTTAGCCTGTTTCAGTGTCCTTTCCCTTGCCACCTAAAACTTCCGATGAAACTTCCGTTCGCATGGCATCTCTAGTTGGGTCAATCACAGAGTCACCTGTTGTACATCCTGCCAGTGCTGTCGTTGGTTAAATTATTCACCGCGCAGTGCACGCATCTCAGATTCAACTCGGAAAACGCGCAGAAAGGATATAGCCTCTAGGGTGAGGGTACCCGGAACTTTTAAGGTGTTATTGACAAATAACTCCTGCCGTGATTTGTCGACGCACACACTTTGGTAAATCTGAATGGTACTAAATCGGCCAAGTGTTCTAGATTGCTGACGGTACTTCCAGACTTACTGCGATGTAACGCCAGTGGCGTATACGGAACACAGCTAACCGTCCTGTGACTGTTTTACTTGGTCAGAAACTCGACGCATGAAGCATGAAGGTTTAAGTTTGAAGCCTGTCCTGTATGCCGGCCCTAGCCTTACTTCGGCGGTATCGGAAGCGCATAGCTGTAAGTTAATCCCTAGACTGCTTACAACATCACTGCTATTATTCGTTTTACACCCGCTATCGGTGCCGGGAAAAGGCGAGAAGCTGTGGGATCAGAATGATAGGACTGATCACTGGTTGGTCCCTTATCATTCATCCATTTTTCAACAGGGCGATCAAGAGAAAGGTCTGGACATGACATCAACATGCGGAGGAACCTTACGTACCTGTCTAATCACTTGAAAAAGAACAAAGACGTAGATCAGTGCCTTTGCTTCGAATTGGAACTGACAGTCAGAGGCGATGTCTTGGAATAGAACATTTTGAACATTGCTTCGTATTCCGTGGACTGTCTGCCGAGTTGATCTCGCATCCACCATCATCGTCAAAGAGTCGTGACAAAGTGAGCATAAAACCATGATTTGATCATCTTTGCTGATGCTGCCATATGGACTATGTAGGTGCTAGCACTTTGACTAAATGCAAGACTGTCACTGCTTGGTCATGCAATGAAGCGTTTACTTCTCGTAGTTGACTTTGAACCGCGCAGACATATTGCTAAATTGCGCAGGCATGGATGTCCGCCCACAGTAAAAAAATATAACTGCCCAAGTTTACATGCCTTGTTAGCATTACAAGAGAGGAATCATATCCCAGACATAAGACATACAGAATGTTGCCTTGATGAATGGTGTTGAACGATTCGGAGTGTCCTTTAGTGAAGTCTGTCTTTCGGTCACGGCCGGCCGTGAGTTGATCCAGGTCCGGCTTGTCCATTTTAGGCAGGTCTATTCGGGCTCCGCCAGATGCAGATTCAGTGGAATTCCGTCTAACAACACTGCAGAGAAAGCTCGCTCGTCCTCACCGACTCTTTTCACATCTGCAACACTCATTTCCAGACTTACCCACACCTGGATTCTCGTCTAGACCTTTACCATCTGACGTCCGTTCTCCCATCCCGTGACTCATCGCATTGGGCTGCAATGTCCACTGCTTCATGCACCCCCTCACTCACTCCAAGTAGATCATCGTCTCCAGAGCCCCCCGTGCAGCCTGACCATTTCTATGGCTCTGCAAATATACAACTCCCTCCTTCTCCACATTCAGATGGGAAAACTTGGCTCACTCCTGGAGACGACCCCTTGGCACACCGCGGAATACCCGTGTTTAAGCCAACGATGGAAGAGTTTGAAGACTTTGAGCAATATATGACTAAAATTGAGTGCTGGGGAACGCGGAGTGGGATAGTGAAGGTCATTCCACCAAGGGAATGGTCCGTACTTTATCTCTATCTACATACGACATGAGTGCTCATGTAATTGCCCTGTGGGTCTTTAGGACAGATGCACTTCCACCACTGAAGCGGCAATTAACAAATGTCAAAATAAAGACCCCTATTGAACAACATATGTTCGGCAGAGGTGGTCTATTTAGACAAGAAAACATAGAGAAACGCAAAATCATGAGCGTTCGTGAATGGACCGAGCTATGCGGGAAAGATGATTTTCGCGCTCCCGGAATTGATGACGTTGGATTGCATGCTCGAAGCGCAAACGTCAAAGCGAAAACGAAGAAGACCAAGAAGAAAGTAGATCTTGGAAAAGCCGATGGAGCGGAGCCAGACACTGAAATAGAGGTAAAAGATGAGCTCGTCGACGAAGACCAGCATATGAAGGACGTCGAACATACCGTGCCGCAGCGTGACTTACAGACCTGCGTCGCGTCGCCGCCGGATAGTGCAATGGAGGGTTCACCAGCTACGCCGAAAAGCGTGGTCGATGGTGTATCGGCAGATGCCGAGACCAAAGTTGAAGACAAGGACAAATCAAAGAGCAAACGTCCAGGGCAGAGCAAAGAGGCAAGGGAAGCCAACCTCGCTGAGCGTGCTGCTCGGGATCTAGCATTCTTAGAAGTCTTTGATCCACATGTGGACTGGTTACCACCTAACACTAAGCCGTCTGATTATACCCCCGATTTCTGTCAGAAGCTTGAGAGACAATTTTGGCGAAATTGCGGTCTAGGAAAGCCTGCATGGTATGGAGCTGATACACAAGGTTCGTTTGCTATTATGACAAGCTATATGCATATCTTTATCTTGTCGTTCAGGTTCTCTGTACACCGAACAGACAAAATCATGGAATGTAGCTAGTCTTCCATCGACCTTGTCACGGTTATTGCCACCGGGAAATGGTTTACCTGGAGTCAACACTCCCTACCTTTATTTTGGCATGTGGCGGGCGACATTCGCTTGGCATGTTGAAGATATGGACCTATTTAGCATCAATTATATCCATTTTGGTGCTCCTAAATTTTGGTATGCTATGCCTCAGGGTAGAGCGTCTGCTCTAGAGCAAACCATGCGGGGTAATGCTCCTATATTTGCAACTCTATGTCGTTTATTTCTTAATGTCCCCACAGGTTATTTTCCAAAAGATACATCCCGTTGTTCTCAATTCTTGCGACATAAATCATTTTTGGCATCTCCAACACTACTTGCACAGTCGTCTTGTCGACCTAATCACCTCGTACAACATGCTGGCGAATTTGTCATAACTTTCCCACGTGGTTATCATGCAGGTTTCAATCTTGGCCTGAATTGTGCTGAGAGTGTAAATTTCGCTTTGGACAGCTGGATAGAGCTCGGTAAACGTGCAAAGGCTTGTGAATGCATTAGTGATAGGTGGGCCGTCTTTTTGACCAAGTAAATGCGGCTCACTTTATGAATTACAACAGTGTGCGAATCAATGTCGAGCAATTATTGCGGGATCGAGCTCTTGAGGCTAATGAGCAAGTCAAATTCAAGAAGCAGAAGAAAGGAGCCGAAGGCAAGCCAAAGTCAGCAAAGAAACGGAAATCGGATGGCTTGCCAGGCTCCCCTCAAGCTAAGAAGCATAAGGGGAAGCCGACTTCTGCATCGGCTAGTCCACATGAGAAGAGTGCGGTGCCCAAGATATCTCTTACCCTCAAGCTAGGGCCGAGGCCTCCCGAGCTCGAGGAATTCCTCTGCTGTTTATGCATTTCTACATGCAAGGAAGGTTTATTACCTGTTCACGATCCTCCATTTGGTAGAAAGGAGATAGAAGAGGCAGCAGGTAAACCGAAGACGTGGATGGCCCATGAAAGTTGTGCCAACATCATACCCGAGACTTGGGTAGATGATATTGAGGAAACTTCTGGTGGTACTGCCCAGAAATATGTCTTCGGTGTCGATGCCATTGTGAAGGATAGATGGAACTTGGTGTGTACAGTTCATTGTATAAACATGCTCTCACAACTAATTATCTGACCAGAAATGTTCCGCCTGCACTAAAACTCGTCAGAAAGCGCACGGAGCACCTGTGCAGTGCACTAAAGGAAAATGTTCAAAAGCTTTCCATGTCTCATGTGCACGTGAAGGTCATGACGCTGGCATCGTCTTTACGGTTTTGCGGGAAGTCGAAAAGGAAGTCGTTCTCGTGGATCCGACGAATGGGAATTCACAAGTAGATCTTCATCCTATGCAAGTCGACGGCGCCCCATTGGAACAATCGAGCTCTACGACAGTTGATGCCACTATTATAGCTCCCGAACAACAACCTCTCGTACCCGCGTCTCGTGTCCTAAAGGTTGTCAAGAAGCAAGAGGTTGAGATCCTATGCACGCAGCACAACCCTGTCCGTCAATACATTGTCATGTCTTCAGTTCTCTTGCTGACTACGGAATCTCCAGATTGTTGCCGCCGCGAAGAAAGCAAACAAACAGGACAAAATCAGATCGGACCTGTTGGCTCTCCCTAGTATGGCACGAATCAAGATTAGAGTCAGCGCTGGTGTCTTTGAGGTTTCCCTGATTCGTGTCATCGAAGAAACCAAGTCCGTCGAAGTTTTGTGGGACCGCGGTATCAAGAGGGAATTCAAGTGGGGCAGTGTTGTCTTTGGCAGCACAGTGGCCAATGTGCAGCAGAAACCATCGGAGATAATTGCCGAATCTGAGCGTGCGCAACATGCTTTCATCCTGTGTAATGCATCTAACAATCCAAATCTGTAGAGAATCATCAGTCTGTCCCTGTGAACATGCGTAGCGCAGCCGCTGACAATACTCTGGCCCTAGCCTCTGGCTCTGCTTCGAGCCTTCCGCCTCGTGCTGGAACGATGGCTGGACAATATTCGACTGGTGGTCAATATTACTATCCGACCCCTGCAGGGCCATATGACTACTGGTCATACCAGGGTGCAAGAAGCCCGTACACGGCCAATGGTCCCCATCCCTATACATATGCCGGGTATTATGCCACTGCCGGTTCCATGAACCACAATTCATACATGTATAACGCCAATCCATACCGCCCAGGTCAAAATCAACTATCATGGCAACAGCCTTATCAAGGGCCTCGCAGTGACGGGCCCGCAGACCCTTCGGGAACAGCAGATACACGTGCGGCTAATCAAAGTCAGCCTGAAATGCAGTCTGCGGTACTGAGCGACAATTCCACGTCGACAACTTCGAGTGGAAATGCGAATCTTGATCATGACAAACCTATGGGTGACCCAGCGCCCAGGGTTCAAGCAGAGTCTGCGGTGATAGACAGCGCAGATGGATCGGAGATTGCCCAAACCAAACAGGCAACTATTCATGAAAATGAACAGGGTATTATCAAGGATCTTGTCGCACTGTCGAACATGCAGCCATCCCAGATAGCGGAAGCTTTGCGGGATAATCCGCAGCTCAGGGATATAGTCTGGGCTGCTGTTGATGAAGCAAAAAAGGCAGCGGCAGCGGTAGCAACGCCTTCATAGGTAACAGGAAAGTGAATTGCTTATCCTTATGTTCCCCATTGTTGGGGTTTAATCTTACTTTTCAGTATTGTTGTTTGATTCTGCATATGGACTGTACTTTCTGTAATCTTAGTAATCGTATGTAATAGCAAGCAGATGGTGTGGGCAAGTGTAGTCTAAGAAAGAGGCAGTTTAATGATAGCATAAACATGGACAAGCAAAGTGAACGCGTCGGTAATTGGCGCGTACGAGTCAACCAATGTTCTTGGCCAGAGCCCCTCTCACAGTCCAATGTTAGACTATCTTGGACATTACTAAACCTTGACAAGCTTGTAGTATGTGGATCCTGACTGGCTCTTTTCATGGGGACGTGACTGGGGATGTGAGCTTTCAAAGTGTGTTTGAATTCTGAAGTGAAAGTCAGAGGTCACCAACACCGTTAATAGAGAGCAAACTCCTTAAAACTGGTCAAACATATCCATTGGGAAGAAAGGATCAGCCTCTCGTCATTAAAAATGCAAGAATTTCAAAAGACCACGGCGAGTTCCAAGTTGGGAATTGTACGGAAGATAACGTCGTATGCTACCATCTCACATACCACTGCCCTCATTCTCATGCATGGGCGACTTTAGTCAGATCCATCCTTTAAGCCCACATTACAATATGCCAATAAGAGGGACAAGCCCATGAAGATTGAACGCGGAGACTCCCACGTTATCGTAAATCCGTTCTCCACTGAAGTACTGCAGGACGGGGACATTGTATACCCCGTTAGCAATGCAAAGATGATGTATGCGTTCTTGGCAAATACTCTCATGCTTGGCTTACATTAGGGAAGAGTTAAATGGGAATCTCTTTGGTGTTACTGTCCCTCTGGAAAGGCTAAAGCGTCATCGTTCGTGCAGAATTGCGCATCTCTTGGTGAGATGACCCACGTTTGAGTCAAGGGAAAGCATGCTCACTAGATCATACAGGCATCAACCTCGTGCATGCGCCAAATCCTCATGTCACTCATCACCTCATCTCTAGTTACGCAACAACTGCCTCAATCGCTGCCTCTCTCCTATCAGCATCACAGTTCGTAAAACCTGAATGGCTGGACGAGGTCATCCGACTTGGTAACTTGAAGGACGATGACCAGTCTGGTGACGTCTCACTGGAAAAGTCATTTGTGTTGCCGCCTTTGAGCAAATATCGGCCGAACTTCTCACCCACCCTGCAGAATTCACAGAAGGTCTTCAAAGTCTGGGAGCCAAATGAGGAGCGGTTGAACATGCTGAAGAGTTATCGTTTCTTTCTCCTTGTTGAGAAAGTCCAGCAAGCCAACTCTGATATGCGGGATCTAATACAAAGAGGCGGAGCGTCTTACGAAATTCTTGACATTCACTGGGGTAAAGTCAAATGGCATAAAGCTTTGGTAAGAGGCAGTGCGAAGGAAGACCAGAAATTGGCTCTTGTCGGAGACATAGACGCCTTAAAAGCAGTCGTCGATGAACATGACTGGCATGATCTACTTCATGAAGTTGAAATGTCCGTTCGGATAAGAATGTTATCACTTGCATATCCCATTGAACTCATGCTTCATCGCAGATTCGGGCTTCCCTTCGTCACTTCTGAGACCCTGGTACAGGCAATTATCAACATTAATACGTCGGCGCTCGAAAAACCTCCTGGCTCAATGGACAATGCACAAAGTGAGCACCCCGTGCAAAGGTGTTGCCCAGAACTAATGTTCAGTGGTAGTATCCTCATCAAAGCCATCTTCTGTGTCTAATCACGAAAGAGAAGATCCACTTTCACTGCACGATGAAGAACCACGTACTGAACGTCCAAGGAAGTTAGTTCGACGCGCTGCATCACGTCAAGCTTCAGCTGAGCTGGTCGAACCCGTTAAGGTACCAGACATCCTTGGTTCGGAAGACGATGTTCCCCGTCCTCGTCGCGCAAGTATTTGATTCCTAATATGCATGCCCAATCAACTGAACAATCTATCCCGCAGACTTTAACAAGACGCGTAAATGCTGGGAAACCCGTTGTTACTGGCCTTGGTGATTCGTCCATTGTAATAAATGCTGTCCCCGATGCGCCAGCTCACGAACCAAAACCCATGTTAATCGATTTGACGGTGAGTATATTCCTGTGGACCAACGAGCGCAATGTACCAATGTAACTTCAGGCATCTACCCCCGCTCGTCCGACGCGGTTGAAGCGTCGCGTTGGAACCTCGAATACAGATCAGGCGTCGGGATCTCGAGGTGTTTCGCCAGCTGTAGACGAGGGGATCGGGGAACGGGCTTCAAAGAGGCACAAGACACTATACAACGAGACCGGTCAATCACAAATGGACATTGACGAGATGTTCAGTCAATTACCACTAGCTCCCAGTGGCTCAACTCAAACTCAGAGCCAAACGCAGACGGCTAGCAAAGCCTCACGGACTGTATCAGGCTCCACATTATCAAAACTACCTGCTGTTCATGAAGAAGAGGAAGAGACGCTGGGGTCAAGTCAAACATTGGGAGGAGAGGGGACGAGAGGAAGGAAGAGAAAAGCCGTCGTTGATAACGATGCTGAGACAGTAAGCGTTGGCTTGACTGTTGGGTCTAAAACTCAATCTAGTTAAATGTCATGCAGGGTGTCGTTTCCAAGAAACAGAAAGCTCTTGACCTTATTGATGCCGCTGAAGCACAGATAAAGCCTACAGGTAGCAAACCTCCTTCATCTGTCAAGACAAGGACTACAAGTGGCGGTGGTGGAAATAAATTAGATGTTGACACAGCTTTCCTCAAAGCAGTCGCATCGACAAAGAGAGGGAAAAAGGGAGAAGATGAATTCGACCGTGATTTCAACAATCTGAAGATATCGCGGCCCGAGTTGGACCGACAAGAGGAAGAGTGGGACGTTGTGGACGATTTCGGTAACGACTGTGGAATACGGGGAAATTTTATGGTTATTCTGGAAATGGAGGTTCCGGAGAACAGAGGTAGAGCGCAGCGCCGGCAGGCGAACATAGATTCCAGCTGGCAAGCCAAGCCAAACTTTAAGAAATTCAAAAAGGTGAGACGGGTAGAAGTCATTGCAAGGATTGATCTTCTTAAGAGAGCTCTTGATCAGAAAGCCAGTACAACAATGCGAGCCAAGGTGGAGCTGGTAGCGACTGAAGAAAATGATTACGGCTTGGGAGCCAGTGAGTGTGGCTGGTAATCTGCCGTGAATGCACACTTATTAGAAATACCAGCATATTGGAAAGGTGGCCATTCGCAATCACAGGGTCACCATACTACAACTTCCCAACCAAGAGCAGACACTCAACCGCGACCAAGCAGGAAAGGGCGGACTCGTGCAGTTGTTGCTGACAATTTCGATGATGAATTGGAAGAGAAACCAGCAAGGACCAAGTTGACAAAGAGCAACGAGGGAAAGACAAATAGAGGTCGCAAAACAACGCGACCCTTATTCATGGATTCGGATGATGATCAACTGGGAGATGATCTCAATGGAAACGACGATGATCTATCTACATTGCAATCCAGTGGTGGCGGGAGCCAGCAACGGGAAGCTGCTAAACCGCCTCCAAGAACGAGGTCAAAGAAACCTCCGGTGACTATTGTGGATGATGATTCAGATGATGGTGCACTGTTCAAAGGGTTCAAAGGCAAGAAGAAGCGGCGTTGAGATGGACGGTAGACGGAGTGCGAGGGTGATTTATTCTGAATTGGAGATTGAATTTGAATTTCGTTTAGTTGATCAAATAAATTGGAAATTGAGTTGCATATAAATACAGCGCTTGCTTCCGTACCATGGCCATTGCTTTCCGTCGAAGGAGTTTTTCAAGAATCTTATTCCTCATCGCCTCAGCTCTTTTCATCAAGCTTGTCGTCTTTCCGACCTCTTCAACAGCCCCTCGGGAAGTCCAAATCAAAGAGCACAACTTCATTGAACGTGCAACACGTCCAGACAAGACCCTCAATGTACAGAAACACCGTTTCTTGCAGGCACGTATGGGGAGAGACGAGCGTGATGAGCTTATGGGTGATATGATTCGCAATGGCGCCGACGATTACTGGGAACGGTTTCAAAAACCATAGTGAGCAGCTACTGGACTGGTGTCTGCTTAGCCGGCGCTGATTGCTCTTTGTAGCATTATGAGCAAAGAGACATCGAATATGGATACACAACATGTTGTCAATGCCATAGACCAACTACTTTCTCTAAACGGTTGGGTGGCAGCCCTCTGTCCAACGCTAACTCGCCCATTTGGCCAAAACAAGTACGAAAACGCCTACGATGATCTTATACGCCAAGATCATTTGTATTATGTTGCCATTGTTATCCATTCTGCAGACCACTTCCTCATTGACCAGCTTGCCGTCATCGTTCAAATGGCAAAGCGTCTGGGGACTAACAATCTGTTTGTCTCGATGCTCGACTATGCGTCGACGGATTCGACGGAGACCCTGATTGACTTGTGTGAGGCGGTGCTCACGTTACTTGGAGTTCCATTCAGGATACGAAGGGTTCCAGGAATGACGGAGGATCCTGCAGCAGCTTACTATCCACTGGAAGAAGCGTATATGCGAAACCTTGCCCTGGAGCCCCTAAGGGAGCTACAGCAGAAGCGGAATATAAACTTCAGTAGAGTCGTATGGCTGAAAGGTTTCACGTGCCCAAACGATATACTCGAAACTATCAAAATTAGTTTCCTTAATGAGGCTGCAATGGTTTGCGGGATGGACTGGGCAGAACATAATGGCTTCTTCATATTCTCTGACAGGTATGAAGAACGAACCGTCAGCTAAGAGGCGAAGTTCTTACACTGCCATAGATGGAGAACACGCGATATTGAAGGCGATCAATTCCGACAGTCCACCTCAACCTCCCAACCAGATGCCGCACCACCACGCGACAGCTTGGGAGCACAACGCTATGCCCAACATCTTCCATTCCAAGTTTTCTGCTGTGAATCCGGGACTCACGTCGTCGACCCAGCACAGTCTTATTACAAAGGTGTATACTATAGGGCAGGAAATGACTTTTATAACATGAGCAAGGCTGAACGTGTTCCAAATCGAGACCATGATGCGGATTGCCTTGATAGCAGCCAAGCCTGGTTCTGTCGTGACCTATGGGTGCTCACTGCACGCGATGCGATGGGCGATATCGACGGCGAGGCCAATGGTGGGGCAATGAGGAAACGGGAAGTGATTGAGGTTGCTGCGCGAGACCCAATGATGGAAGAAAGGGATGCGATCAGAGTGCCAATTCCAGGTGGAGCTGAAGATGAAGTCAACGACAATGGTGAAGATCGACGACAGAAAAACAACATAGATTCTGATGCCAATGCCGGCTCTGACTATGATGCTATGTCTCCCGAAGAAGGAGGTGAAGACGTTCCGTCAGCGGACGATTTCGAGAAACTATCTATTCCCAATTCTATGTTTAGGCCAGCTCGAATACTGGTCAACCCTAGATGCCCCACAACGTACGCTGGTGTCAGTCATACACAGTTGGCACGCGATTTGTTTGGTGACGGAGATGATGCGCCGAGGGGAGACACGGCTAGATATGTTCTTGAAGATTGGGAGGGCGCTCCAGAAAGCTTTGTATGCCAGGAACAAAAGTATGTTAATTTCTCGTTACTACTACAGGTACATGATTAATCCTTCTCCAAAAAGACAAACAGGAGGTCGAAAAGCTGCCAAGACGCAGCGACGGCTGGGTTTCTCTATCAACGAGGAATTGCAAAGCATACCTAAATGGACTTGATACCGTACCAATTGTTAGTAATTCGGGTTCAGGATAGATTGGTAGTAATGCTCTCATTGGCAATGGACAAAATCACGAGTAGGGACTCGTTTGACGCGTAATGGCATACCATCCTTTGGTTCTGTATGACAGCTCAAGGCTTCGTTCATTGACCAATGTGCCTTTTGTGTGCTTACTCATTGTAATTGCCGCCGTTGGCAGAGGAATCTGTTCGTCATAAGCAGGCGAGAACTCATAGTTTGCGATGAGTGAGCTAATTAACGTTTGAGATACGTAGGCGGTAGCGAGTGCGACAACTTACGCGAGTATGGTCTTCATCTCCATTATTGCCATCGTCTTCCCGATGCAAGCATGCGGGCCAGTAATAAATGAGAGCATGGACAGAGATGGATGATAGTCCTTTGGTAGATTCAGCCACCTCTCGGGTTTGAATCTGATCAACCGTTCAGCACGTCCTGTTCCATCTGCGACTTTGGTACGTACTCCTCAGCATCGTCACCCCAAATCTCTTTCCAAGTGTTCACAACGCGAATCTGAAGCAATATGTTCATTCAGGACACTTGAGCCAGGCTATATGGAAGACTTGCTGGAATATAGAGTAGTGTTCCTTTTGGAACCAGCACACCGTCAATGTGATCTGTCTTGGCTGCTTGTCTGAACGTCATTGGGACGGGTGGCATGACTCGAAGACTTTCCATTCTTCCGTAGCAATAATAAACGTCGGTCGATCTGTGCACGGGACCAAGTAAGGGACTCACATTACACAGTCTAACCACTGCAGGTCTTTCAGTGCTCGGTACCCTGGCCGAGAGTTATCCGAGAAGATGCCTGCAACTTCTTCTCTCAGCCTACACTGACTTATGGTATCTTTCGCCAGTAACCATAGGGTCTAGTCATGATATAAGCACAGTTTAATCAATGAGGTATTGAAAGGATTGGATACCCAAGCAAGTCCAGAGGCAGTTGTTTCATGTCCAGCCGCGAGAAAAGTCAACTATAAGGGACAGCGGAATTTCACGTATGACCCCCTGGTATTACTGAGACGTTCACGTACCACTTGGTCCATCATTGCCTGATCACTCATCGCATAAGCTGTAGTATCCTTGTCCATCTCGGCTTTCCTAGCACGGACTAGAATACTCATGATATCCTTCTTGGCATCGATGTCAGAAATGGCGATGGATGTGTCCCTTAATTTCTCTTCAAGCATGGAAGCTGATATTTTTTTGATAGTATTCATCGACTGTATGAGTACCGCAAGTGAAGCTGTCATCGTCCAAAGCTTGGGTCATTATCAAACCGCATCACAAACGGACGCTCTACCTAGGGTTGGAATCCGGGCAATCCAGCGATGCACTTTGTAGGCCCAATCAGATGCGACAAAGCGTGTCATACCAGGTATCAAGACGACTGCGATGAATCGGGTAACGTTAGGCCCTTTTTATATGTGGTGAGAAGGAGGTTTATCGGCTTGGGGTACGACTTGCCTGTCTGCAAGTTTATCAGCTCTTCGTACGCCTCTGAGAGAGGATTGCGCGAATTGCGCAGAGTGTTCGCCTCGTATCCAAATGCAGTCTCGCAAATGATATCGAGCGTAGCTTTACTCACTGGTAAATTGTTAGATTTTATGAACCCAAGGTTTTGTGGAAAGTGAAGAACGTACTCCATTCATACATATGGAGAACAGTACCCTCTTCAGAGCTTCCTTCAGAACGGAGATGAGAATCCATTGCTTCCAGCAAACTGACTAAAAATTAGCAATGGCTTCTCCGCCCTTGAAGATAACATTTCTCGCACCGGTCTATCGCATCGTAGTACATGTCACTCTCTTTGAAAATTGCCCTTTGTTAGTTTCTCAGATGCGTAAATTTTTTAACTTACGAACTATAAGGTTTGGGACAGAAAACGCTGGATTCATGGCTCTGCGCATCTGCTTATGTTCGTTGCCTGTGACCGTCAACAGTCCATTCCCTGTGATGAGGCTAAGAACATCTCGCATAAATTTGGGCTGTCAAAATGATGTATGAAACCCCTGCAGAGTACGTAGCAGTCGAATTTAACGCACTCTGGGATAGTCGATCCAGTCACTCGACAGAATTTTCTGCAACGCCTCTGGTCGCGTGAATATCAACCTCTCCACCCCAAACGGGCCTACAGCGCGAACTACGGGCCCAAATCCCTTGACCCAACCGCGCTGTGGTATGCCTGCTTCACCCTTAATAATTGTAGGATATTGCCCGAAAATCAGATGCCCAAGCGGAGGTCCTGGTACTGAACGCAGTGGAGAAAAAAAGTAGGGGTATATTATTAGTCTGTAGAGGGCCACGCAGGTCAGAAACACTGTTATTAACACAGTTAACTGGGAAAAACCGGATATCAAGTGTGATAATGACATACGAATTCCAAGAAGTGCGGAAAAGATCAGTTCATGTTTTCTTGCAGTGTTCAAGATAGAAGCTGGGCCAGTTAATAGGAAATGTGGGATCAACGTAGGGGACATCCTGGGGCATGATGGGTGATCATTGCTCCTCGAGTATTAATATACATTTCTGTGATTCGTCCTCGGGCAGCAGTGATGATGTACGGCTATGCAAACATGAGGTACTTGTGATCCTTTTGCTCCAAGGGTCATGGCTGCCGGCTAGTAATGACATGTGATAATAGGATAAGTAAGCAGGAAGTACAGGCTGTCAATGAATGGACTTGGTAGATTCAACCAGTTAGCCGATGGTCATAATGAAAGATTAGATACTATACTAGAATCTCTCCCTACGTCTCTGTTCTCGCTCGCAGCCCTGACATCACCTGGCGCTGACACCTCCGAGTTCTACCTTGTCACAAGCAGCTCGTCTCCCACCTTTTCGTGAGCATCTCCAACCGCCCATCGTCCCATCACCCGTGCTTGAGCTGACTGTTGTCGGCAACCTATATCTACCTAGCCAGATGGCGGCGTGGGCAGTTACGCTAGCTTGACGGGATCAGTCCCATTGGCGTACTCTATTTCATGGGGGGCCGGCTTCAATGTTGCTGCGCCATGCCCAGGATCAACAACCGTCGAACGTCCACTGATTGGCTCCGTCCCCTGGTCAACGGGTTGCAGCACCTACAGTTCACTCGGCTTCACTGGGGGATCCAACTCGAACAAATGTGTAAAGTATAATACTTTTTTGGTTCAATTGGACCGCTGTTCTGCGCAAAACTGTCTTTCAACTCGGAGGGGGGTTTATGCTTGTGGGTCGGGTCAAGATGTAAGTTGAGCGCGTAATAGGTTGTACGCGCGTGTCTAGGCGTGTCCATGGTGTTTGGCTGATGATTATCTCTTTTTTTGGTGTTTTGTAGGTATGGTATAAAGTCAGTCCGGATGACGGGCCTCCCGAGCTGGACTGTGAAGCTGTTGATTTGTACGCTGTACCCGTTCATGGGTGAACTTGAACACGGGCAGGTAGCTTGCTGTTCGGTATGAAGGCAGTCCAGTACAGCGCATCAGCCAGCCGCCTTAGTTGCCAATCATACTTATGCCAGTCCCGCCTGTGCACGGAAGAAAGAAGCATGCGTTCGACCTTTGAATCTCTGAAGTAAATCCGATGGTGAAACTATTGAGTCTCTCAAAAGGGAGGCCGCTAATCAGCACCACGAAAAGTTGAGACGTGTAGTGGGAGGCAGTGGGACCCTTGGGTCATATATCCTCCCTCGCTTGTATGTGAGAGACTCCAGACAACCTGACAATTGAACAGAAAACTATGTGTATATTACACATACAACGAATGTAACTAGCATGTCCATCGTACTTCACAAATTTTTAAAAAAAGATTGCCAGGGTTCTAATAGTATACAGTATAGTACAGTGGATATAATCCGAGTCGTACTGGTGTAGAGGTTGCACGACACGCAGGACTGCAGGACCCTGCTTCCATGAGGGGGAAAGATGATCACGGCTAAGATGTCGTGAACGTTTCATGTCCGATTTTCAAATTTCTGAAGCTATAAGAGGGTGCTTTCCACCTCGTTTGAAAGTCCAGAGTGCCTGGTGCATCCTCAAATCCTGTACAGAGGTATGTATCCTGAAAAAACATTTGTTCATGGCCCTCATCGGACATGTTTTCCAACAGCTACATTGCGGGCTGAGCCCCCCCCACTTGAATTCACTTGTGAGCCTGATGCCTTGAGCCGTTCATCGACGACGTCTAAAGCGTTCCCAGAAACTCTTTCAACTCCAACCAGACATCACAATGCGCTTGGTAACCGTGTTCTCTATCGCCTCCCTGCTTATTGGCAGCGCCGTCGCTGTTCCAAGGTCATATGTCATATTGCCAGCTAGGGAATAGTCAGTCCTATCCATTGCTATGTTGCGAAATGATTCACACATCTCTGTTATTATAGCTGCTCGGTTGGCCCGTTGTCTTACGCACAGGGGGACTCCAGGATGCAGTTCAGTACTTGCAAGGATAATAAGGGTACAGCTTGGTATTCCGGCGAGACTGGGGGATGCTATTCAACAACCGCAGGGGATCCGCCCTTGAAAAAGGATGCTCGAGGGTGGTGTTACAATAAACGTTGGAAAGCAATTTAACAAATATAGATGGCCCAAAGTATAATGATCACCTTGGGATCCTGGTCCACGTTGTTCAGTAACAGTCTCGAATGTAATTATGTGCACAATGGCAAACACATACTTAAGTTACAACCCGAGACAACACCAGTCATGACCCATAAGAAAGACAATGAACCCATAGCCTTGCACACGCCACTCCACACTGGGAGCGACAAATTCCCACTAGGCCTCTTAGGCCAGTTTCCCACATACAAACAAGGGGGCCTCATCAGAGGCTACTCGTTTGATTGCTCTTGTTTGATATTCGCGGGATTCGGAAACGACCGGTAAATGCCAATCCCGTGATTGGTAGAAGGCGGGCAGAGAGCTGCACTCCCGACCAAGTCTCATATCTCTCATATCTCCTCTGCTGCTGCTTGAACGCAGGCTTCAAACAAAATGTCAGCACAACTGGTATTACGCTCGACTCTCCCTAGAGTCCTGTCTCACCGTGCTTTCGGCGCTTCGACGGTCTTGAGTACGTTAACATCTGACTAAATAGTCCGTCTGGGTTAGGATTGACTTTAGGTTTCCTGGAACAGTCAGACACTCTGCTACAGATGCATCTGGCACTGTTGTCCCTGGCGGCCGTATGTTGATTCACGTTTTAAATTACAATGTATGCGAGCTCACGAGTTTCTAGCAATCTACAAGGGAACTGTGAACGACCCAACACCATTCCCAACACCTTCACGTGTTCACGGCTCATATCACTGGGCATTCGAGCGCCTACTAGCGGCTGGTCTTGTACCAACGACAATTGCCGCTTTTGCTGCCAGCGGCACCCAGCATCCAATTCTTGACGGGCTGCTTGGTGTGAGCTTAGTGGTTCACAGTCATATTGGGGTAGGCTGTCATCTACCAAGCTCGCACATTTCTGATTTCCCGTATTTCATTAGTTTGACTGTATCCTCGTTGACTATATGCACAAGCGCAAATTCCCTATCCTTGGTCCGACGATGACATGGACATTGCGTACTGCCACCGTCGCCACTCTTGTTGGAATCTACCAATTCAACACAAATGACATCGGTAGAACTTATCCAAATCTTTCTTGCATCCTACACTGACACTCGCGGCAGGTCTAACTGAATTCATTGCGAAAATTTGGACAGCGTGAACTCAGATGTGAGATTGGGCAGTCTGCTTTTTATGGGCTTGAAATCAGCTGTCAATAGTATTCATAATAAAAATAGATGCCATCTCGTCCTGTAAGTCCCGCAACAGAGATTTTGTAAGTGTAGTGTGTAAGGTGATAATGAATCAGGACTGTTTTCCATTGACTTGGCTCAATGCTGCGTTAGCCTTTTGAAGGTCTCTCTCGCTGAGACTCTTGAATGCACCTCCGCCCGGGGTGCTAGCGCCGCTCATAACCGAGCCAGACCTAGATCGGACTTTCATAACCAGTGGGCTAATAAATTGTTCACGTTAATAGACATTCGAGGCAGAAAACTGCAACGCACAATGGGTAGGAATCTTCATCCTCCTCAGGCCAGTGATAGCCACGGTAATCACTAGTTCGCAGCTTTTCCATCTACCTGTAGGTTAGAATCTTTGGTCATGTGGGGGCGCCAGCATTGGACATACATCTTCCGTTAGTGTACCCATGTCACCGGGGGTTGCTACTCCTCGAAGTTTTGGACTTCCTGGGACACTTGCAGGAGGCATCCTTTCTACCCCTCCTCCAAAGAAGTCCAAGCTCTCATCTATTTCAACACCATCCGTCGAGAAAGCATCTGGGTAAGCGCGCCTCAGAGCCAGTTGGCGTGCCTTGCTATACTCAATTCCAAGATTTTTCCAGTCGAGCAAAGGACTGAGTCGCTCAACACGATTGCGTTGGTTGATCCTTTGTCTTCGTGTCTTTTGAACAAAGGTGAACATATGGTTCGTTAATTGGTTCACAGAGTCCTCGACGGACTGCATGCGACGGTCCACAATATAGCAACCTTCGTCTTCAGGCTTCTCAATCAAATCTTGCATGAAGCAGCCAAAGCCCGACAAGTTAGTCGTTACGGAGGGTACGCCCATCTGCCAACACGATTGGTTCTCTAATCGAACAGGCATGAAGCAACACTCGAATGCTTACGACAGTACATTCCGCGGGTGTGTAACCCCACGGTTCATAGTAGCTGGGGAATACACCTAAATGACAGCCGCGCACGAATTCTTCATAATCTAATCCTAGGATAGGATTGTTGCTGTTTAGGAAGTCAGGGTGAAACACGATCTTTACGCGGTCGTGACCTGCATTGAACAGCTTGACACGTCGTATTTGATTAAGAATGGGGTCATTTGCGTCGTCGGCCATGTTGTGAGTTGTTACAGGAGGCAGAGCATTGCGCTTCAAGGCGAAGATACGTCGCTTCAGTAGTATTAGATCCTCCTCCGACAAAAGTTCATCTGGCGTCGGAATGGCTTTTTGGTCGCTGTGGCCCTGCAAGTTAACAACGGTTATGAATAAAGCAAAACAATCCACCCACCCGTGGAACCGCGCAGCGTGTTCAAACAGGCGTGCACCAATGCGATTCTGTATCTCCGTTACGGTGTCACGGAGTTGCTTGGTGACAGCCTGCCCTTTGAGGGCTTCAATCGTGTACGAGTGAGTCGTTGCTGGCATAATAATGAAAGCAACGACTGTCATCGTTGAGCCCAATTTTTGTAGCCGGTAGTTCAAACCTGAATAATTGCTTAGTTAATTCAGGATTTGAGATCAACAAAGCAAACGAGTACGAACGAGCTAGCGACTCGATGAACATATCCACACCCTTGTTCCTGTATTCATAGCGACCTGCAGTGAACATCTGATTAAAGTCCATAAGTACATTTGAGAGTTTTCAAAGGGATCGGATATACATAGAGCGTGTTTTCCAGGTCAAAGTCATAATAACCATAAAAGTGGCCTCGAACGAATTCGTTAATCTTGGCCTTGCTGGTAGCGTGCAAGTTTTGGAATTCGTGCATGGCTTGGAACTTGATCACGTTCAGTCCATTGGGCAGGACACCATCTGGCTTTCGCTTCAACAAATGCTCGCTCTCATATGCCGTGATGTGAGAGACAGTTGTGAAGACATCGGCACAATGCGTCGCAGAGCGTTCTATGCAATATCGGTGGTATATGCCACGTTTACCCGCCTCGTGATCTACATCAAAGTATTGAAGGTTGTTGTAAAAGTCGACTGAACCCGCACAAAGATATCTTCCAAGAAGCGTGGCATGTGTTGTGAACACGGTTGTGACATCAATGTGTCGTTTTCTGCATAGGGGTATGGCAACACCAGCTTGCCATTCATGAAAGTGCGCGACAACGGCGGTTGCCAGTTGGCGAGATACATACTGACGAAAATTTATCAGTGGGGGCTAGTCAGGATTGCAGAAGGTTGACATGCCTCGCCCAAGAACCAAGCAACAATATAGCCGAACACTATTGCCTCGTTCGTTTCATGATCATTTGGAGGACTTGGTATTCCAGCAAGATTCCAAAGATCGCCCTTCCACTCGTCAAGCCTAGAGTACTGGCTGCTTGTATCGAAGAGAAGGACATGGGGTGCGCCCTCAATGAGCCAACGACCATACAACGCCTTTATGCCTTGTGCACGCATCACGTCAAGTGCGGCGACGATGTGTGGGTCTGCTGGCTCCTCTTGATCGACTTCCATGGGGGCGGTCTTGTATGAGAGGGGGCCTATAAGGCAATATCTATCGCCATACTCTGCGACGGTGACAGGGACTTTTGTCTTGATGACGGTGTATATTCCTCCGACCTTGTTGGCGACCTCCCAAGCACATTCAAAGAGAAACGGACTGAGTATGTCTCTTTTTTCATGGGACATGGTGGATATGGGAAAGTACAGCAGATGGATGAAACTGATTATGGTACTCTTTATTTACAGTCATCAACGTGACGTCACCCACCCAACCATCAGCGCACACAACGTGCTGGATAACAAGTTTACCTGAAATCAGGTCAGAATAAAAACAAAAGCCAGGTCACCTACGCCCACCTGATTGTTCGTCAGGACGTTCCATCCACCGACTTTCTTCACTCCCTTTCCTTTCCTCTGCACCACCACCTTTCTCTCTTCAGAGTACAGCGTTTCCTGTATGGTAGCACCCATGAAAGAGTCAATCTGCGCATATATGCATGCATTAGATCTCTTGTCATTCTCATAACCGAGCTTCTCCACTTACCAGACTTCCTATTCCACCCGCGTACCCTCCCCACATGACACACTCCATCAAGACGCCTCTTCCGCAAAAGCTATTCTCTGCTACCAAGCTCAAGCCCATCACTAACCCCACTACGACTCCACCTACAACGGAAGAAATCGTTCCTCCAAATGATATTGCCCCATTCGTCCCAGGTGGGACCGGTTTTAAATTGGTTATCATCCGCGGACGTGATTGCGACAAGATTCCCAGCTCTGATGCAAGTGTATCCCCCAAACAACACGCAAGTTGACTGTCATGGGTTAATGTAAACATCACATTCAGCGTTAGAATCCCCTTAAAAGCGAGAGAGCTCACCCCAATATGATGAATACAAGTGCCCGACTCCAGCCGTCAGCTACTCTCGCATCTGTGGGACACCATGAATGCGGGAAATATGTGGGTCCGGCCGGCGTCAGGTTTTTTAGGTTAGCAATGTGCGCCAGTTGTGCGTGAAGACTCCCCGGTACGAAATACGCGTTCCAGAGTGAAGTTGCTATAAGAGCGCAGAAGCTGTTGCACAGCACTTGCCAACCTGTTCTGTGTCCTGTCTCTTGATATTCCTCCTCCAATTGTGCCTTTGCTTTTTTTCCATCTTGTGTGATTGTCCTTTGTCAGCCGTAAAATTGTCTGTTCTGTACTAGATTGACCTACACTTGGTAGCCCGGCTGCCCACGAGATAGAAAACAATCAAAGCAACTCCAAACGCTCGCACAGCAGCTGACATCATCCCAAATCCGACAATGAATGCAGTAAGCGCGCCATCTGTAGACAACGACTTTCGTCGCAAGCCATGGAAACTCAGAAGCAGCGCAAGTAGCAGAGGTACGCCAAGGGAATGTACGAACATCGGATATGTAGTGGCGACACGAGAGGCGTTTTTTTTACGGCATTATATTGCCAGTTTTTTTTTTTTTACAAACGGTTATACAACGGAAGCAAGATAATTTCTTCAAGATACAGATATATATTTCTATGGTTCATGATGTCCTCCATCTATGCAAGTCATTGCCCGGCTTTAGGTAGGGTATATGCCTCAGTCGCATGATGGGCTCATCGGATTTCTATACCCACGCGGAACGCAGATCGTCAAGAAGTTATTCTAGCATTTCTCACTTCAATCATCCTTTCCTGAGCTGGCCTGCTCGGCTGCAAGATTCCATTTGCCAAAAAGCATGCTGGGAGCTCTATTAGGAACAAAACGGCTTCCAACAAATCGTGCAACGTACTCAAAGATAGCCATGATGGTCCACTTTCGGTTATCTGCCTCAGGGAAGACAAGTGAACGAGGCCCATAGAAAACCTAATTATTAGCCATGATCAGTGAGGCTATACCGTTCTAGGATGGGGGCGCATACTTCGTCATCCACCTCATTTTGCTTGCGAGGTAGACAGTGGAGGAACTTCCAGTCTTTGTTTGCGCCTCCTTCGCGGCATAATTGCTCGGTTACTTGATAGCCTTTGAATGCACGCAACCTTTCCTCTTTCTCCGCTTCTTGGCCCATGGAAATCCTCGTCACGCACATCCGGTTAGATACGCTATAAGAAAAGTCAGATATAGACCTACCATGTATCGGTTACGACGACATCTGCACCCTTGACTGCCTCTTTGGGATCTACTCCCCACCATATACCTTCATGACAGCCGAGTTCCTGAACACGATCCCATACTGCTTTCGGTGCTCTGTATTGCTCGGGGCTAGCAACCCGTACTTGATGACCAAGGCGCGGGTAGGTCACGAGCATATCATGCAATACATTTGCACAGTCACCAACATACGCAATCGTCAATGGGCGCAGCTCTGGGAGGGATTTCACGGCATGACGTTTATCCTTGCCTGCTGCACTTTCTGCCGGGACGGGTTGAAAGAGGTGTGCGTGCTCATGCAACGTCAGCAGGTCAGCTAAGATTTGCGTTGGGTGCCAGAGTGAAGAAAGAGCATTGCAGACAGGCACAGGGGAGTACTTTGCCAATTCCTATCATTCCACACCATAAATAGCAGCAGGACACTGGACAAAATTGTACCAACTTCAATTTCATCGTGTTCGCCCACCCGAGCAAAGATACCTTGACACATCCCTCCAATAACCCGTGCGGTATCACGTGGACTTTCATTGACACCTAATTGAATGTCTTCGCGGCCCAGGAAGAGAGCACGTCCCCCCAACAAGGTTGCGCTGGTTTCTGCAGAGACGCGGGTTCGTGTACTCCGTTTCGAAAATAACAAAGCAATAGTTTTATTGAACAAAGATTGTGACGGAAGTGTGAGCCGCGCCAATTGCTTGGAGGGTATGGAGCCTTTTGGTTGGAGCCATGGCAAAGACTGTTGCTTCAGATGATGCGAATGTGCTATAAGCCTTCTAATCTGTGGTGCAGACAAATCTGCCAAAGTCATAAGATGGGGAACAGTTCCAGCTGCCATTTGGAAGTGCAAGGAAGATGGTGGGACTCGAGTTGTGAATGGGACGAGTCTTTTTGACCTTTTTAATTGCTTGACCAGAGTGAAAGGTTAACGAGTCGGTCACACGTGACACTGAGCCTGGCTCAGACGACGCTTGCCGCTTGATCTTCCCAGCGAATCATCCAGTCATGTCTCTTAATGCCCCACATTCGGAGTGAATAATCGCATAGCGTTGGCAATATGATCTGTTCATGGGAAAATTGTAATTTGGAGTTTAATTCCATTCCCTCCAAGTCCGAGGCCTTAGATCAACTCTTTGGTAAGCAACCAATCTCTCTTCAGCTGTCCACTGTGACTGATACTAGCTACAAAGTTGGATAGATACTCCACTGTCATCAACCGATACCCTTGCAATTGAAACTATACGACGATACAAGTCTATGTAACATTCATAGGATGTGAAATTGTACATCCCATATTGCCCATCACGGCACTCACAACTACTGACGCTTGAACATACTTGATCATGGTAAATACACAGGAACTAATTACTGCGCAGGCGGCACACAGTTGAATCTTGAACATCATGTTTTCAGACACCTCTTGATCCCCGGCTTACCTGCTTGTCCTCGTCATCTGAAAACCAAATAATACAGTGAGCGTTGCTTATGTTCTAATTTCGAAAGTGCGCAACTGGTAAACTGTGAGGAATCGTTGTCATATGCCACTCATTCTCATTCCCCATCCAACCGTCATAGAAGTCGTGAATTCTACCCAAGCAGGAATTCGCCCTTCTATGACTATAGATCTCGAGCAGTCATTCGACAGCGATGATTATTTGGAAGCCATAACGTGGTCAATCTGACCGAGAGGCACATCCAACCCTCCTATTGAGAAACCATCCAGTTGAAAATTGGACTAGGCCGGATTGCAATCCCTCCTACATATTTAATCCGCGCATGCCTTTCCATCTCCTTCGTACTACCCTTCTACAACGAACACTACCCAGGCGCCTCAAGTCATTTCGACGTTCCGCAGCGTCTCTTATCCTTCTGCTTGATAACGATGCCCGTCATTCACACTGGAGAAAATCTACCTCCAGTTTTTCGCATCTTCATCCTCATCTCTGTCATTTTTCTGGCTCACATCGTCGTCGGTCTCCTCGCCTACGGTATTGTCGCAACCTACCAGGGCTACAGGAAACGTCAACGGTTCAGGGCCATTAAAAAAGCCTCAGAAGATCTCGAGGTAATGCGATCATCCCTGTTCACACGTTTCCACTGGTGGCTAACGAACATGACTCGATGCAGACACGAAGGATTGACTACAAGGCAAAGAAGCCAGTCCTTGTGTTACCGCCTGCTACATTTTCTGTCAATCCTATTGCCTTTCCCGTTCCCGCTCATTTTCCCGTGAGGCACAAGCCAGCCTGTTGGGCATCCACACCTGCTCCCCTCGTCAGGCATACACCTCCCGCCAGCCGCATCAACAATGCGCTCATCCGCCCCGTCCGCCCGTCTCGTCCGTCTCGTCCCAGTGGACGTGACCTACTCTCTGACCTTCCTCATATACAAGACATGTCAAACGACCTTTGGTTCCCACTCGCCAACCCCGAGACTGGGAAGTGGGAGCTTGGTGTGGTGTCAGCGGTGTCCAACAAAGTCGCAGGCAGCTCTGTTGCTGTTCCTTCTTGCCGACCGCGACTGGCCACCGTGGTTGAAGGAAGGACTGTGAATAGCAATGCCAATGTTGACGTGGATGCCAAGATCACTGCCGACGAGGAACACGATACTTTGGGACCATTGCCAGACATTATTGCAGACAAGCAGAGGAGGCATCAGAGACGCAGAATGGTTGACTGCAAGAAGAGGAAGCATTGGATTCTCGATAGTATTCCAGGCGCTCGTGCTCCCATTCCTCCTGTCAAGTTGCAGCGATTCACCGCGACTAGAAAGCGTACTGAGATCGATGACAACGGCTTCCTCGCAGACACTGAGCAGGAGCAAGACACTCTATCACTGCTTCCCGTCTTTTCGGCCAAGAAGCGGACCAAGCGTTTAATGAAAAAGAAGGCTAGCATCAACAAGCGGACTCACGATGCGCTTGACGCGGTTATGGCTGTCTCGGCCGCAGTCCCATCTGGTAAGTCACGACTGGCCACCGAGGCTGACAGAAGGGCTGCGACCGATGGCGCCTGGACCAACGTCAACGAGGATTGTAACGCATTCAACTCCGCGCCAGCCTTTGGTCACTCGAGGCACAATAAGCTTGGGAAAAGAAAAGGCCGTAGTAGCGGCGGCAAGACGAGCGGCAAGCGCTCCAGAACACGCGGGAAGGAAAATATTCGTGTTCGTCCTCACAAGTTCGAGATCCCAGAACTACACGTGAACGCTAGAGTGTACGCTGAAATAGAGGCGGAGGAGGTGACGAACACCATCGTGGAATTCTATCACTGTTTCTAAACGACGGGAGGCGAGCATTCGACTGTACGCCAAGATCTCTTTTTTTCTCTTTTCCACCTCTACTTGACTTTGGTACTTTACCGCATTCCTTTCTTTATCTCTTTTCTTTCTTTCTTTGAGACCCGGCAGCATATGGTATTGGGTGTATGCGGCTTGCTCACTTGATTCCTTGGCAGAGAATGATAGTGGCCTGATCAACCGCTGTTGTTTGATGCCTTGGATGACRGTGGTGCAGCTGCTGGTTAGCGGTGGAAGGACTACTTTACTTTTTTTAATGGGTAACGAGGCTCGGTGGCTTGGACTGATCACCTGGGTCACTGACGCCTTGTGAATGGGGAGTTGGGTGCTCTGTTCTAACTTATTTTATATCTATTTTACGGCAATATTATACTGCATTCCGGCATATAATCCTATAACTTGAACATGAGATGAGGTTTCTGCTTGCAACACCCATACTACCGGTTTCCTTGTTTCGTCCATGTGCTTGTCCAACCCATCAAGCTCCTCCTGCTGTACTTGGCCAATTACACAAGTAATGGCAATCTGAGTGGCAGGAGGCCTCGCATCGCATTGCAAATCTTGCCATGTGTTATACAGGTATGTATGCCGCACTGTGGGACACAAAGTGGATGAAACTCACACTTAAAATAATGTATTTTGTAATTTACACAAACCAATGGCGCGAGTCAAATTCGTGGGAATGAAATAGGAATGTGCCCACACACTGGGTTCAGCGCGGCGTGCGGGCACGATTAATTTTATTTGGTGCACCAAAGTCATTTACATCGTAAAAAAGCGGCCTCGCTGAGGTACCGCTATCTCCTACTTGGTGGGGGTTCGAAAAAGCGGCGGTGAAGACTGAAAATGAAAGTTTGATTTGAGGAGCAGCGAGGATGCATTAGGAGTTTAGTCTGTCGCCCCAGATGTCCTGCCCATGGCGGCTCATGATGGCGTGCATGACGACAGGGTTTTTCCGTATGTAGATTGTCCAAGTGTCAGAGGCCCGACGTCCAATGGCCTGGATAATATGCAGAGGCACGTTATTGAGTGCAAGGCATGTTGCTCCACCTGCACACATCGATTGTCCCCCTACGTCGGCAGTGAAGTGTTTGTGCAGGCGCTGCATAAAACATTGGCGAGTGGGTGAGTCGCCATTGCTCCGTAACCACAATGTGGAATGAAAGGGGAAACGCTCATCTCGGCGTCCGAGATACCGTTGAACTGCAGAGTGGGGGTCGCTGGGTAGGTTATTTCGGCGAATTACAATAGAATTTCCTTCAAAGAACCGGTCAGCTTTGTGTCCGGGAAGTGTGAACGAATATTGCAACGGCTCCATGTTGACGGACGCGCGCTTTATCAGCTTTCATTGTTCTCTCGCTTTCTTCAGGTTAGGGCAGCACATTTCACCGAGGCGCAGCAGTGAGAAGAACCCAGTGAACAACATTGCACAGAATAAGATGTCGTCGAAGTCGGTGCTGTCCCTATAGATGCTCCCGAGTTTGTTGAGATCGTCTATTGCGAGTGGCTGCTTTCGCTTCGTTGGTGTTCCATATAGCTTGTAACAACCTTCCAGAGTTCGCTTTACCAGGGCTGATGACC
>JNHW02000116.1:0-36350 GCA_001691775.3 Amanita inopinata Kibby_2008
CACTGATAATTACTAACACTCTACTCTAAGAAAGCAACTGTCTCATCATGGAGATCCAAATGTTGATACAATTTATGTTGTATTTTTATTTTAAAGCCAGGTATTTATCCTACATAGTTCATAATCTACATGGTGCATAGTTTTGGCCTTAGCTGCTGGTATCTGGGGTCTCGATGCAAAGTGAATTAAACAAAGCACGCTACGTGACAAGCAGTCACAATTTGGGAGCTGTCCAGATTCTGTTGCCATAGCACCTGGATTTGGATATGTAATGGAATTGGAGATGCAGTTAGCCAGACACTTGGATTACTCCACATGGACCACCATCACATGTGCACACCCTGAAACAAGGTACTGTAACGAATTGTTCACTTTTTATGAGCCATAATCGATAATCGATAGTCAATTTCCGTCGGTAATGACAATGCAATGCAATAGAATGCAATGGATTTCGCAACGAATACCTGTATACAGTACAGTCGTACGTGAGATCTTGAGAAGCCATCAATTCCGTGTGTATGTGTGAGAGAGCGACTCTAGTTTTCATTAACGCGCAGATCACAGACTGGTCCTCCTCAACAATATAGCAGAAGACCGGGGCCTGTCAGACCACTCAAAACTCCGTTGGACCATCCCCACCAACGAACAAGTAAAGAACGCCAACGCTATATCAAAGCCAACAGCAAGGAAGAAAACAGCTTTGTACAGGAAATTGCTAACACTAGGTGGTACGACGACACAGTAGCCTCTGAATTGGGTCATTTCCATCGACCAACTGTCGGAATCATTTGTCTCTATCATGTAGGAACCTGGCGAAAAACATTCCGTGGTACGCCATCATCCTCGACAACCCACTCCCTCTCTAATCGAAAACCTTTCCGTCGGGGCTGCCATACTGCAAAATGATACCAATACGCAATACCAATCAGCGCTACAGCGAAACCCGCAACAGAGTGTGACTGCAGGAGAAAACAGGGTCATGTCAGAGATACCAGTCACCGGAGGCAGAAAAAGCTTTAGGCGTACCCAATATGGCAGCTGTCCATAAGGTCGAGAGTCTGCTCGGGGTGGTATAAAGGGGACAGCTATCAGGAAGAGGTTAGATAGGAAAAAGGTAATTATGACAACTTTCGGGGCCCGGAAAGGTGGATTCCAATTCCATGAACGATAGCCTCCCGTGTATAATAGCAAGAGTCCCATTGAGACGACCGTATTGACGATCGACAGACAATATGAAGATACTAGACGTGTACTTGTTACAAAATACTCGAGTACAGAAAACAAGAAAAAGACCTACAACTTATCAGGAACTGATAAACATCGCCTGGTGGTGTTCCAAATAAGAGGATGCAAGACACGAGGTACTGTGAAAAGAGTGCATTCAAGGGCGCATTGAATGGTTTGTTGCTTGCGAAGAATGAAGATCGGGGAAGTATCCCTTCGCGACCCAGTTCCTGTATAACTATTTCCAGTTGAGCAGGCACCTAGATATGAGAGCAAACAAGCGCACCGCGCCCTTGGGAAAATTGACCGGCAAGCAAGTTTCCCAATACCGATAACGCCACAAGAACGCTTAGGACCTAGAATCGGCGCGAATTACACGGAGATCAGCAACCCGTCAAAAGCCGGTAGAATTTCTGACCTTCTCCGTTGCCGGCCCAAAAAGATTGCGAAAGAAGAGAGCGCTAGAACGTTTATCCATTATAGTGGCTCAAACTGCGAATCTTCAGTGACTCACGCAGCAATTCTGCGACTGTTCAGGATATCTTGTTTTGACACAGCAGCAAAGTATGCGACATTCACAAAGAGGTACATCGATGTTACCAAAAACATCGCCAGGGGCGCCGCACGCTTGATTGTGCGAACGGGATTCTTCACTTCCGAAAGAGCATAGTTTGCATTAGAATAACCGACAAAAGACCTTTGGGCAAATCAGCAGAGCTTCCTAAGTTGTCACATGGCTCACCATATGACATTATAAAGCCCCGTGACAAACGCGTTCACCCCCGTTCCTGAACCCTCCCAAAAATGTCTCCACTCATAATTCTGAGGCTTGTCGTATTTTTCGCCGACTTCAAAGCCTGGAACACCCAAAAGGCAAAGCAAGCCAGTCAACGCGATACCGGAGAGTATGAACAGTTTGAAGATGCCAAGGCCATTCTGCAATCTGACGCCCCATTTTAACATCGTGCCATGTATCGCGACAATAAATGACAAGCAATAGAAAGCGATTAAACGTGTGTGACTCCAAGATGGCGTTATATCAAGAGCGTGCATCACGTCTTGTGTTCTCATCAAAGCCAAGTTCTGTACATGAGATTTGGGCACTCACATTCGCTAAACACAACGCTATTAGCCGCAGCGGTCCCCTGGCTCCCAACATCAAATTATTTGGACCAAAAGCACGGGAAACTGCACTTGCCATCAGGAACGTATACACTGCATAGGCGCAGCTGATCAAAAACCTGGGCCGACGATACATAAACTCGAGATAGTTTTTCTCTCCTCCGCTTCGCGGTAGGCCCTATGCGGCGATTTGACTCATCAACGAATATATGCGCACGAAAAAGGCCAGTTGTCAAACACAAAGAAAGGGAAAGAAATCCAAACTATCTCATCCAAAGCTCAAAACTTACGGTTACGAGTTCTACATATACAACCGTCCCTGCGGCAGCAAGTAATGCTCCCAATAGCCACATGGTAAATGCAACACCCACGCTTCCGGCTGAGCGTAGGATGATACTTGGCGTAGCATATATACTGCCCATCTCCGCGTTTCAGCATCCTGTGATTGCATTGGGGCACACGGACTTGTAGAGAGAGCTCACCCAGTTCCTATCACGCGATTAAAAATGAGGAAGATGGCACTCAGTGTGCCTGGGAGTAATGATGATTAGTTCCATTCTGTTAGAGCAAGAGTGGCTGTTAACCGAGCTGTCGTTTCTCTCGTGGAATGTTGTCAAATGACTCCCCATGCGTAGCTGAGGGAAGAGAGAGTTGCCGTCAGCCAGGTATGACAGATAGGTGTGTATGGTGTCGGGCAGTACCATCCTCATCGTTATGGTTTACTGCTGCTCCATCTGATGCGTTTCTGGAGGCAGATCCGGTAGAACTACCTGCAACAGAACCATAGAACGTAGTATCATTCAACAAACGCTGGGCCTCTGGAGCTTCATGTCCTTGTATGACTGTCATCGAGTGGGGGAATGGCGGTCACTCTCAACGACCGACAGTCCGTCGTGGGAACGATTTGCACTAAAGATTACCTTGTGTGACGCGCCAACGTCACACATTACGCGAGTCTCACGAATAGATGAAATTGTAGCGATGCAGTTTGTAACTGGAACTCAGGACGATAAAATCTGAGGAAGAGGATCACATTGATCAATCGATCATGTCAGGGTGGCATAATATTCAATGATACACAGCTGGTATACAATATTTCCCTTCATAATTTATGCCTTTTCGGTTCACAAAGTGCCAGACTTGGCGATGGTGACCTTTTTGCTTAGCTTGCCAGATGCAGATCCCAAAGTCTCGATCTTCTTGACGAGGTCCATACCATCGACAACCTCACCTATACGCGCGGGGGGTAAGATCACAGCCGCTTTCATCCAAATTTAGAGACACTCACCGAAAACGACGTGAGCGCCGTCAAGCCAAGATGTCACGACGGTGGTGACGAAGAATTGCGATCCATTGGTGTTCTTCCCAGCGTTAGCCATGGATAACATGCCAGGCTTGCTGTGCTTGATATTGAAGTTTTCGTCTATTTTGATCTGGGTCAGATTTCGGCTTGAAGGGGACATGCACATGTATACTTCGCACCTGCAAACTTTTCGCCATAGATGGACTTGCCACCGGTGCCGTTGCCCTTGGTGAAATCACCTCCTTGGAGCATGAAGTTGGGGATGACACGGTGGAAACTCGAACCCGCGTAGCCGTAACCGTGTTGGCCGGTGGCTAATTCCCTGAAGTTCTTGGCCGTTCTGGGTACAGCATCATCGTAGAGCCTGAAAGTGATACGACCAGCAGGCGAGTCGTTGATGGTGATGTCAAACTAGATAACGACGTCAGCAATCATGAAGCAGATATTGTGGTATCATGGTGCGATGATAAAATGGACTACGAGAAGGATTGTCAGAGACTCACGAATATGTTTGCCATGGTAGTCGAATTTAAGGTTATCCTCTGGACCACTTCACGATGTGCTCCTTTATAAGTGAGGCCGGGGTTTACCGATCTCTCATCGATCAGTTAATCTGTATCAATCTGGTGGATCACCACATGATCAGAGCTCAGTGGATTAACTGATCCCTCCTTGGAAACGGACCCCATGAGGATACGCCGAACACAGCGCGGCTGAATGCACACAAATCTGGAAAGAAAAACGGAGGGAGGCGTCAATGAAAACTCTGCAGCAATGCCGCGCCGTCTGCTCTTTCCCCATTATCTATGACATAGTGTTGGCTGAGAGCGGAAACTGCCGAAACTGGCTGTCTAGGACAACATTGCGTCGAGTATACGTCACTTGAAAAACGTCAGAAACCGTCTGTCTCAGCTAATGCAAATTAGACATTTTACCTCTCACCACGTCAGCAAATGCATGTGCATCCCGTACTAATTTTGTCTGATTTCCAGTTATATGCAAGGTCTTATCCATCTCTTATGTGGAATACCTTGTGCTTTGAATACACAGTCAACGATGGACTTCGTCATATCAGCTCTAAATCAGTCACGCCATGACGAGTGATGGTTACGTAAGCGGTTGCTGATGACGGAGGGCTTGACTGTCCAGCTCATGTCCGAATATTTGAACCGAAGACGGAGGTTTCAACAACTTCAGGTCCAGTAACATATTTCTAGCTAGAACTTCTGCTCTTGTATCCCCTCAGAATCGGTGGTATCCCTGGATATTGCAATCATATACGCACCAGACTTGTCATCTTAATGTGTGGATTAATCTTTTCTAGAATTAGAAGCCTGGTGTTCGCATCAGATGTCCCAAGACAGAGAAGTATTTTGTCTAGTCACCTGTCGTAATGACAGCATGCTGGTGGAAGGAATCGCTTACAATAGCGGGGAAAAGTAACGAAGAACGTGCAAATCGATTATCGATTGTGGCGTCGCACGCAATTCGTTGCGTTTCAAGCGCTGACTAGGAAGCGCCGAGTTTGATCTCAAATGTCAACATCAACCCACGAATGTTATTGAAGGCGTCAGACAGTGACTACCACATCAACAGGAATACATCTGACAGTAGTGTAGCAGATTTCAAAGACACAGAAACAGAAATCAAGTCTGCTCTTGTGGGTACCATAGGGTTAACACAGGCGCCGTCTCTGTCCTTAACGTTGAAGTCAAGCGTCGCTCGTGTGAGTTCACTGACGGTGGCTGTGTCATTTATGCGCGTCTTACGGTGAACCCTGCTTTCATGAAGTCCAGCCACCCAAAGACTTGAGATTTCAAGCGACAGAAACAGAGTGGCAGACAATGTCAACGCTACTCTCGTACCATAAGAAGATCCTAGAAGACATCCATGACCCCGCAAACAGCGAACTACTCGTCATAGCACGAGGACTAGGCCTGCGCAGGATCATATGCACGCTCATGAAGATCTATGATTCTCCCAAGAACCTCGTATTGTTAGTTAATGCAACGCAGGAGGAAGAATATGGTATTGGAGAGGAGTTGAACATTATGGGTTGCCGTAATCCTGGCCTCCGAGTGATCGGTTATGAGACTGGTAGTAAAGAGAGGTGAAAGAGATTCAGCCCTCCGAGTTGTCCAGATGACTTATAGTTGGTTATGTTTTCAGACAGGTACTATACAAAGCCGGCGGTCTTATATCAGTCACGTCCAGGATTCTCGTCGTTGATATGCTTCAATCCGATATCCCTATAGATCTCATAACAGGACTCATTGTGCTTCACGCGGAGAGGTAGAATATTTACATTTTAAAATAACACTAATTTTACTCAAAATACAGTCTAGGATAACACCGTTAGTCCTAGAGGCATTCATCGTCCGTCTGTATCGCGAAAAGAACAATACAGGCTTCTTGAAAGCGTTCACAGACCAGCCAGAACGTATCACCAGTGGCCTATCACCGCTTAAGAATATCATGAAGGAACTGCAAATTAGAAAAGTCCACATCTATCCCAGGTAAGGTTGAGGCCTTTGTCATATATGCGCGTCATGTAACTCCCGATAGATTCCAGGAAGATATCAAACAGTCTCTCGAGCGTCGGAGGGCTGACGTCATAGAGTTGTCGCAGAACTTGACAGAATCCATGTCCGACATCCATCATGCCATCATCCAATGCATGACGACTACTTTGTCTGAGCTGAAGCGCTCGAATACAACCGTGAGCATCGTGTAGCCTTGGTAGAGCAAAGTTCTCCAACTGATGTTGCGATAAGCTTGACTTGGATGAACTGAGCGTCGAGAATGCTTACTTTCAGTCTTTTGATCTCGTGGTTCGACGTCAACTAGATCCTGTATGGCACAAAGTCGGGCCCAAAACGAAACAGCTTGTGAAAGACCTCGCCACTCTCCGGCAACTACTGTAGTATGTAGAGCCTACAGTCGCACAGCCCGTTGACACTAATCCTCCTCACGTTTCTTAGTTATCTCGTGACTTATGATCCCATACAATATCATGCCTATTTGGAGACCATAATCTCATCCAACTCCACTAACGCATCTGGAGGTCCACGCCAGCATCATTCTCTTTGGCTACTCACCGACGCAGCCAACATCATTTTCAGAACCGCGAAACGCCGGTGCTATGTCATGACTGCACCTCAAGAAGCCAACACATTAGCAACCCCACCTGTTATCGATCTGTGTGATGACGAAGATGCTTGGGAGGCCCTTGACGAGTCAGAAGGACGAGGGTCTGATCCAATCGGTAAAAGTAGAGAGACGAGGCCGTCCTGGCTCCCAAATGGCATGGATCCTGTGCTTGAAGAGCTGCCAAAGTGGGATCTTCTTGCAGAAGTACTGCTGGAAATCGAGGGAGAAATTATCAGGCAGCAGATGAATCGAAAACCATCTGCACCGCGTATGCCGTCACTTTTTCCGCCGAAAGTCGTACAACTCACTGACATTTTACTATGTCAGCAAATCCTGGATCCGACACGGTTCTGGTCATGACATCTTCTTTGCGCTCCTGCGAATCCATTCAAAAGTACTTATCCATGATGGATCATGATTCCCCCAAAGGCACAAAAGGACGACGCATGCTGATGAAGAATTTGCAAGGTTACCTGTGGTGGAAGGGACAGTTCGGTCGCCAGAAAGCAGAAACTAGAGGGCAACCTGTGCAACAGCCGTCAAGGTCAACAAGTGGCGAAAATAATGCAGGTGAAGCCCGAGGAGTCAGCGAGGCATTGAGGAGGAAGGACAAGATGAGAGCAGAGAAGGCAGGCAGCCGGCGAAGAGTAAGAGGAGGTGCTGCTGCTGCTGCGCCTTCCAGTCGCGCAGCAAGTAATCAAAAGAAGGATAACATTCAAGGAGTGGAGGAGTTGCAGGAAGAAGCTGATCGAATTGCCAGTTTGTAAGAATATCCTAAGCGCTGCAAGGAGAATCGCTGAAAACTGGAACCTTATAGTTTGTCTCCACAATACGGCGAAAAGGGGATCAGCGCAGGTGGAATCATTGATCTCACAGGCGATAATCCAGCATTTGAAGCAGCATCGGGCGAGCTTTCCGACGAGTTTGATACCAATTACGGCCTGCTTGCACCAGAGGAAGCGGTTGTAATCAGAGCGTATTCTGATGATTCGGACGATAGGCTGCTTGCCGAACTCCAACCCAAGTTTGTAGTGATGTTTGAACCGTGCATGGAGTTTGTCAGGCGCATTGAGGCAAGTTGAGTTTTGATTCGTGACGTTTGGCACACTTACGATTTGCTTCTTAAAGGTCTACAGAAGCTCGCATCCTGGTCTAGGGGTGAGGGTGTACCATATGGTTTATCATGATTCCTGTGAAGAGCACAAGTACCTTGCGGGGATCAGGAAAGAAAAAGAGTCCTTTGAGCGGTTAATCAAAGAGCGTGCAGTAAGTCATTTCCGGCACATTCGAATAGATTAATAAACCTCGTCAATGAATAGACAATGTTATTGCCTATATTGGAAGAGCGGAGAGAGGGTGCAGGCAATGAAATCATTAAGACGATTAGCTCCAGGATAGCTGGCGGACGAAGGGAGTTGAACACAGAACCCTCACGAGTACGCACCATGACTCAACTTTCATTCAGTCTGCTAAGGTTATTATGGTGGGCAGGTTATTGTCGATATGAGAGAATTTCGGTCAACGCTACCGTCTCTACTCCATGCAGCCAACCTTATGGTCGTACCAGCAACGCTCACCGTAGGTGACTACATTCTGACACCTGACATATGCGTCGAGCGCAAGAGTTTGGCGGATCTTGTTGCGAGTTTCAACAGTGGGAGATTGTTAGTTCAGTTCCTTGCGATTCCTCAAGTCTTGACTGACCTGTCTACTTGTACAGATATACGCAATGCGAGCTCATGTCCGTTCACTACAAACATCCAATACTACTGATAGAATTTGAAGAAGACAAAGCATTCTCTTTAGAGGTGGGTGTTGAGTACCAACTCCTTTTAGGCTTTCTAAACCGACCCATGGTAGCTTGTATCCGAATTAAAATCCTACGTCAAACCGACTGGTAAATACCCAGTCAAGAACAAACCGAGCGGCGTAATTGATCCAGATTCAACGGTGACCATACAATCAAAGATCGTATTATTGACGCTTTCGTTTCCCCGTGTGCGCATCATTTGGTCATCCTCTCCATACGCCAGCGCCGAAATTTTCAACGACCTAAAGTCTAGTAACCCTGAGCCAGACCCTAAGAAGGCGATCGCCATCGGTGCAGAAGATGATCCGGACGTCGGAGCAGGGATAAATGCTGCCGCGGAGGAGTTACTCCGTTGCTTGCCTGGAATAAACGACAAGAACGTCAAGTATGTCATGGGTAAAGTGAAAACAGTGAGGGAACTCTGCCAGATGAGTTTGGCTCAGGTGCAGGGTATGTTGGGTGTAGAGCCTGGGAAGGCTTGCTGGGAGTTCATGCATCGGGGAGACCGAAGCAAATGAAGTACTACTGATCAACTAATCAGGACATTCGAGTGCGTACAAGTTTCTGCCAAAAATCTTTAATATTCGCTCAGTCTTTCTAAGCCCAATTATCGTGCTCGCCGTCAGACATGCCATAGAGTCGAGAAGGCTATATACTGGCTCTATTCAACGACCTGCTTTGCCAGATATTTGAAGCCGTGACATGCATGACTTCGAGATCTCAGTGACCTCCTTTACCCTCTGGTACACGAGCTTTGAATATGCCTCTTTCACGCACTTCCTGGACAATTGTTCGTGCGTTCAATAGCGCCTGGCGTCTTTCGGGCGACTCCAACTGTTTTCGTCCTACGAGAAGTCAACACAACTGAAATTCACCTTTGTCATTACGAACCAATGATAGCCCAGTTCCTAGTACTCGGGATTCGGAGGGTTTCACATTCGACCTCCCAACCACAGTACAGACTCAAAGAGGCAAGCCATATGCGATACATGGAGTATGAGCTTTCATTGTTTCCGAATCCACCGAGATTCAATGTTTCGGCGAAATCTTGTCGTGGGATTGGGTATGCGGGTGCTTTTGATCGGTCATATTTCGCGTCGAACGTCCACGCGCAGCATGGTATTGATAGATATCCGGACGCAGATGTTAGTGTCGACACAACGGGAATCCACGGTGTTAATTCGTCTGCATGATTGCCGATGATAAATACGCCAGATTTGAGATAAGGGTCATCGAGTGAGTCGGAGAGTGTAAGGGGATCAAATGTGTGGACGTGTAGATGAGCTTGTGTCTCTGAAGGGAAATGCGACCATGATGCCCGCGACCGTAGGTCGATGCCATGTCCCTCATATCCCTCTGCAGTCAAGATATGCGTTAGCAAACCGTTGCCGCAACTACGTGCATTTGATTTAACATGTGTGATACCATGCTCGGTCAGATACGCACCCAAAATCTAGGAATCCTGCTGGCGGACGGGGCCAAGCTCTCCATGGCTTTTTTAAATCAGTCTTCTCCGCTGTTGTCTTCGTCTGAGAGTACGTCTCTTTCCAAAGTAGCATCAAATACGTCGCGATCCCAATGTCCTGTCGAATTATCGTTCATCATCTAGCTTCGTCCGAAACAAGGCTGATTGTTACCTCGAATACGTGTTTCAGTGGGTCTGTCACTTCATGCCAGTTATTTATCATATGTTTATGTCGTTCGCGCATAATGAGGTATAAATCTTGATACGGCTCGCGGGCCACCAAGCAATCGTGTATAACTCTCTTCTTATAGTTTGTCATTGCACCCCACCCGTATCTGTGTATCATCTCCAGAAGCGACAAGCATGTACGATAAAGACGTGAATTGGGATCAGTTGGCGTGTTATCAAGAGGTTTGACTTCTATTCGGATCGCTTCGGAGTTATAAGTGGAAGGGAGGTAACGAAAAGCAAGATGGTGAACGGCGGGATGGTAATACGGCAGCGTGTTTCCGGGCTCGACTATAGGCGTCAAAACGACGACCTGCGGCGTAGAGTCATCTTCTGCGCCATAGAACGAACAAAATTGCTCGATTGACGCATCACGCTCTGGCCTTCTGGCAAGCAATTTGCGGCGAATACAACGAACTGGATGGAACCCCGCAATTCTAGGAATCAAAGCCGGGAAATTTGAATCCCATTCTGATGATTGTTCAGATCTGAGTATGAGGGTCGAGTTGTATTCTGGATGTTGTATCATTTGAGAGGCGACTGTTTCGAACTTGGGTTAGCTCAACGAAGGGTGCTGCGAAGAGAGTCGAAGGCGTGAGGCTTACCAGTTCAACTGAAAATTCGACAGGGCATGCTACCACAGGCAACCAATTATTGACATCATCCCGAAGAGGTGGTTCAGATAAAGCTTCTAGATTGCAGACGGCAGGTTCAAATCGACGGCGTAAATTCATTTTCTTTTGTCAGGTTTAGGGCTCAGATTGGTAGGAGGCTACCACCTCAGACTGGAGTACCTGAAGCGAGATTATCCTCTAATGTTAGCAAATATATACAAATAATAGTGGTCGCCACAATAATGTAACTTGTAAAGGTAGATTTAACGACAATTAGCAACTTTGGTCACTTGAATACATTTGTTATCGGCGGTCAATGAGACTTCATCACAAATCGTGGCTTTGGAATGCGACGTGAAACATTAACAGAAAGAATAGAAAATGATATGGGGTATTATTCCTCCTCTCGGTAGACCGGTGGTGGGGACAAAGGAAAAGTACCCTCTGGGGTCAACACAGTGCGACCTGTAGGGTGACCGCGACGTGATGAACCAGGACTCGAAGGAGGTGGTGGAAACGATGAGGCAGATGTCAAAGTTTGTGGTGGTGGTGTGGGCGTCAAAGCTGGTGGAAAGCCAGGCGTGAAAGGAGGAGGCGGTGAGCCAGGTATTAAAGAATTTCGTGTGGCTGGCGGGCCAGGCGTGAAATGAGGCTGTGGAGGAGATTGACTTTGATCCAGAGGTTGCAATGCTTGAAATGTGTCCAAGGGTGACAAAAGCATTGAGCGTTCCGTTGGCGGTTCTGACATTACTAGCGTCGCCGAGGTTTCAGTAGGCGGCATCGGTGAGTAGGGATTAAATAGATGTGTTCCGGGCGTTGTTTGCGGAACGAAATGGGCCATCGGCAGCGCACTCGAATGGCCCTGAACCTGGGTTGTATGTAAATTCATTTGAGCCTCAGTTTGTACCGGATTGAAGTGAAGCTGGGACGGGAGATTCATCTGCATGTTTTGCCGTCCTACGAGAGGGTGATTCTCAGGTAATGGTGGATTGACATGAATGTCGAACGATGGTGTACCGAGGCTATTCTGGCGCGCAGCCGGGTTGCTGGTGTGGTTCCGAGTTCGGGGTGTGCTTGAGGGAGATGGCAGGCTGGAGTCATACTCGCGCGATTGTATATCAATGCGCCTTTGGCGTGGCGAGTAGGTTCGAAGTTTCTCTGCTTGAATTTAGCATCCGAGTTAAGCAAGCAGAGGGTGATAACTTACGTTTTCTTTGTCCTCGGTTCCGGGCTGTAACAATCCAAATGACGAAAGACAGAGCAATAATTCCACCGATGGTAGCTGCGATGGGCACGGCAATATTTATTGCCTGTGTATGTCTTGCCGTTGGACCAGAAGATTTCGCCTGCTTTGAAGGTGTGACTAGGAAAAAGTCAAGGAGGAAGTCAGGGAATGCTGATCTTGCCGTTATGGTCAAATTATGTTCTCCAGGATCAAGCACCGGGGATTGATAGTATGTCTGCTGATACAGCATAGTGGGCTGGGGGCTAATCGTTACCAGTGGCGATGGAGTTATATCTGGGATGCCATCGACAGAGAAGGTGACGTTTGCTAGCCCTTGCGAGGCATTAACAGTCCCAAAGACTGTAACTTCGATACCGTCGAACTTCAGGATCGCAACCGAACCATCGGCTGTGGCACGGTGCAGGGTTGAATTGACCTCTGACTTGGTGCCATTCACGAGTTGCCATTTGTGCTTGTACGAGACACGAGGATCGGTATCATCGATGACTTCTAATGCCAATTTCGAAGATGGGTTCGACCGCATTGGAGTGACCAAGATGTAGTCAAGTATATATGCTGCACCGACACCCTCGGATTCAATAACCAAGTTATGTGTTCCTGGTGTCAGAGCGGGGGATTGAAAGAATGCCCGACCGTTAATTGCATTTTGGGAGGACTGATTAAGAAGACTGGTCCCTTCAAACGTTTGTGAGGTCGACCCGTCGATGGTGTACCTCGTCACAAGCCGAGTATTGGAGGACCCATACAAGGAATTTATTGACCCATACACAGCGACAAAGGTTCCTATTTTGAGGTGCTTAAACGTCAGCTCGTCGAGTCTCTGAAGAGCCAGAACAGCACAGACCTTCGAACTTAAGCGTTGCACCTGCACCCGAATCATCGGTTCTAGAAGCTGTACCCTTGTAGTAAGAAAGGTCATACAAATTAAGCCAGCTGCCGAATTTATAGATAGCTTTGTCCTGGTCATCATAAATGGAGGGTGATGCTTGTAGGTTAGGATTCACAGGCATTACTGTACCATCCCACCTCACGGACGTCTTGTTGTTAAGGGTTCATACGTTGTTGAAACACATCCAAGGCGTGCCTTTGTCACCGGGAAATCAGATCTTGTCATCAAAGCTAAGTCAGTAAGATTTGGGCACGGTGAATATGCGACTCACAGATGAATATCAGAACTTCATGGCTTCAACAAAGATTGCTCATTTCTATGGCAATCGAGAGTGATCAGCTATGTAGCTTCAATCGCCTCGATTTTTGTCGGAGTGACCAAGTTGGAATGTAAATCGAAAAATTTACGGCCGACGCCAGGAAAGCAGGCGACCGACCGTCTCGGTCGGTTGGGTCGGTTATTGCAGCCCTTTCCGCATGTCCTGGGACCCTGACGCTCCACCACTGCCGGTGAACTGTACCATCATTATTACATAATCACCTCCCACCAATCCACTCTTCGATAGTGACTCGTGCTTGCCCTGCCCAAGTCCTCGTCTGCCTCGTCCCCCATTGCCCGTCTGCACCCAAGGATAAATGTTAAACGGCCACAGTGCGGTCTACAGTAGGTCCTAAATTTGCTGACTGCGTGGTAGCCTGTAGGACAAGCATCCAAAATCCATCAAGATTTAAGAGTGTAGCAAGCTGATTCTGGCTCACTGTGAAACCTATGGTTTTGGTCCTGTACCCACCATTGTGGGTTTCTTGAATTGAGTTGCATGGTGGGGGGGGGGNCGAGGCATTAACAGTCCCAAAGACTGTAACTTCGATACCGTCGAACTTCAGGATCGCAACCGAACCATCGGCTGTGGCACGGTGCAGGGTTGAATCAACCTCTGACTTGTTGCCATTCACGAGTTGCCAATTGTGCTTGTACGAGACACGAGGATCGGTATCATCGATGACTTCTAATGCCAATCCCAAAGATGGGTTCGACTGCACTGGAGTGACCAAGATGTAGTCAAGTATATATGCTGCACCGACACCCTCATATTTAATAACCAAGTCGTGTGTTCCTGGCGTCAGAGCGGGGGATTGAAAGAATGCCCGACCGTTAATTGCATTTTGGGAGGACTGATTAAGAAGACCAGTCCCGTCAAACGTTTGCGGAGTCAACCCGTCGATGGTGTACCTCGTCACAAGCCGAGTATTGGAGGACCCATACAGGGAATTTATTGACCCATAGACAGCGACAAAGGTTCCTATTTTGAGGTGCTTAAACGTCAGTTCGTCAAGTCTCTGAAGAGCCAGAACAACGCAGACCTTCGAACTTAAGCGTTGCACCTGCACCCGAATCGTTGGTGCTGGATGCTGTACCCTTGTAATAAGGAAGGTCATGCAGATTAGACCAACTGCCGAATTTATGGACAGTTTTGTCCTGGTCATCATAAATGATGACCGGTGCTTGAAGGGTAGGATACACAGACATTACCATCACACCTCACGGACATCCTGTTATTAAGGGTTCTCTGAACATGGTGATTCAACACACCGACTCACACAGATGAACTTTATCAGAACTTCATGAACTCAACGAAAATAGCTCATATCAGACATACGTTTCAAGTGAGATTGGATAGCATATCAAAGCTGTAGTGTTAAAGCTGTAGTGTTTTAACAGGATGGGGATGTCAGGATGCAATTTAAACTCTGGTCACCGGATCGGAGGCGTTTTAGGGCCGTAGACGAGCGTGTGAAGTTTGTGCCTTTTCAGCATTTTTCTCACGTGAGTAAAATAATAACTCGTAAAATTTAGTATGCGAGGTTCAATAGGGATTACAGTGAACAAGGTAATTGTTGAACTCATACCGCTCACTCGCAGGATGCTGGCGCCCTCTGTTGTTCACCAGAATTGCCTACCAGTCGAGGGAGGAGGGGTTAGAATGCGGGGATCAGTGCATCAGTCAAGGCCAGATGAGTAAACAATGGGATAATTGAAGATCCGTAATTGTCGAATGTAAAGGCCGAAGCGCTTTAGCCCTCATTTTTCAAGTGGAATTAACGTCGCTTGTCTGCTGCGACAAGGACAAGCGTTCTGCAGAGTCTATTACGTCGCGATAACCGGCCGTAAGTAATACCATATCAAGTCCTATCATCATTCTTCTAGAATCCACGCCTAACAACATGAGGCAGTCAGGGTTTTGCGCTTGAGTGGCGACGTCCCCGAGTTTCTCTCATCATTGTCACGGCTGCGCTGATTGATAAACCTCTCTCTCTGGTACAATCTCTGCCCAGTCTGCATTCTGTCCATACACCGGCATAGGTCTCGTCTAGCCCTGTTCGATGACCCCTCATGAGGAGTTTACTACGACATCAACTGTACCTGCATCTGATATTTCAGACACTGAGCCCTCGGAGGAATTGAAGAGACAAATCAAGGAGCGAATACAGCTAAACCTACAGAAGCTATATCAAGACGCTTACGAACAGTACAAACGACGATTGCAGGACGTCAGATCCGATGAGCAACGTGCTCGTTTGATGGAGGAACATGAATTAGAAAAAGGTAATATTCGTACCATCGGCGCCGAGGCGTACCATAATGAGCTCGAATTCGAGCGTCAGCAACATAAGTGGGCGTCGGGTCAGCCCATTGATGAGGCGTGGAAGCAGACTCTAATGCGGGAACATCGCAAAGCCCTCGATTCTTACAAGTCTGCAGGGTCGACTCATGACACGCCAATGCAGGATGAAAGTCAAACAGCCAGATCGAGTGGAAATACGGCTGATATTCGCACTCACGCTGTAACGCGATCGATGCCTGTCCCGGACTACAACCCTCCGCCACTGCCGTTCGAAATCGAACAATCTCGCCTCTCGAAGGCTTCACAGTCCAGGGAAGAGCGTCCCATTCCCGGTCTTCGTGTTCGACGTGAATCCGATACCGTTGCCAGCGCAGCTAAAGAGGAGTACAGACGCGCAGCGCTCATTCCGGGTGCCGATGAGCGCGTGCCGTTTTTTGAACCCTGGTCTTCACGCGAGTTGACAGATGAACCAGAGAGTTCGTTGTATAATCATCACAACAAATCTCGTGCGTCAATAGAAAGGTCGCCGAACCTGGATCGATCAGAAGATGATCGACCCAATAATCGCTCTGCAGAGCGTCTTGCACGATCAGCTACGGACAGATATGCACCAAACTCTCCCTCGAAGCATGAAATCTGGCGACCGCCAGCCTCCGCTGAAGAAGAAGTGACCAGCGCTAAACGCAGTCTTGTTCGTCGCGGTAGTACAGCCAGCCAACGCTCTATTGGGTCAACAACCATCCGTTCTCTTACAACTGAACCTATTCCAGAACGCCCAGATACGGATGAAACTAGTTACAAACAAGCCGAGCACGGGGATGAAGGCCAGGTTGTGCAATCCTCTGATAAGGGAAAAGAGAAACAAGGTCAGAGCCGTACGTTACAGATTGCAACCGAACAAAGTGATCGTTGGGAGGAACAACAGTCTGGTCGGTTGGTGGAGCGCCCACAAGGCGCTTATCCCCACCCAACTCCTCAACGTTCTGCTTCAGTGAAGGTATCCTTCACAGAAGACGACCGTGGACACCAGCCTAATTCGTATCAAACACCGCCTAGGAGACTAGTACCCAAAGCATCATTTCCGACCGACTCTATCGAGTCAAGGTTCAATGGTTCCTCCTCTATTATTGATGAGCCCAGGCATGATTACCTGTATCGCTCGTCGTCAACAGTGCACACACATCGACCTATCGTGCCCAGGACCTCGTTCAACAGCATAGACAGTAGAGATCGGGTAGAGGGCGTCAGGTTCGGTCCCGAGTGGCATTCAAATTCTCCATCCGCCACGCGATCAAATGCAGGCAGAGATTATCGCGGGGTCGATGACAACTGGACGGGTAGCCTCCGACTTCGCGATCACCATCAGCGTCCTTTTCCTAGCAGCCCGTACATGGACGATTCATACGTGAGCTATCACAGGCAATCTCCAGAATTCAGTCGTCCGCCGCTCGTCCGGGGGTCGTCTTTCACTAGGCCGGTGGATGACTATAACGTCAACAATGGCCTTGGGTATTCCGAAGGTCCGTCCTTGTCTTTATTAATATTCCAGTTGACAATTAATGAACGATACCCTCTCTATGCGACCACATCTTGTTCCCTTTTGAATTGAAAAACGTTTCCAGAGCATCATTCGCGACAGTACACTCAACCGCCTGCCACTGCAAGCATACCAATTAACCGAGGAAAGCCACCTCATACGTCATTCGATGATTACGGCGTATCGAACTGGCGAGAATGGTCAAAGTTATCTGAAGGACGTCCTCTTGACTCACGCTCTTCCTATGAATACTACGGACCCCCCGGCAGTTGGAAGGACGGGCGAAGATCCCCTGTATCAACTTCACATCAGACACGAGTTCACGACTTTGGTGGTAGGGACATGAACGACCGGTATGGACATGACCATAAACCTGACGACGAGAGTGAACGAACACTTGCTATGATGAGGAAGCGAGCGGAAGAACTTGCGAGGTTAGAGAAGGAAGAGGCTGCCAAGAGGGAGGAGGCAGAGAGATTGGTGGAGGAAGCTGTCAAGAAACAGGAAGAAGCGATGGAAGAAGCTAGACGAATGAAAGAAAGGGTGGAGGAGATCAAGAGGAAGGAGGAAGAGGCGAAACGCAAGGAGGAAGAGGCGAGGAGGAAAGAGGAAGAGGTCAAACGAAAGGAGGAGGAGGCTCAGCGAAAGGAAGAAGAGATTAGACAAAAGGAGGAAGAGGCCAAGCGGAAGGAGCGAGAAATCAACAAGAAAGAAGCTGAGGCAAGGCGAAAAGAGAACGAAGCTAGGAAGAAGGCGAGGAGACTGGAAGAGGACGCAAGGCGGATTGAGGAAGAGGCACGCAGACGGGAGGAAGAGGCAGAGAGGAGGGAAGAAGAAGTGAGGAGACTGGAAGAGGTGGCGAGGCGGATTGAGGAAGACGCACGCAGGAGGGAGGAAGAGGCTGAACGACGGGAAGAAGAGGCCGAGCGGCGGGAAGAAGAAGCTGAGAGGAGAGAAGAAGAGGCACTGAGACGAGCAGAAGAAGTGAGAAAGAAAGAGGAAGAGACGAAAAAGAAGGAAGAAGAGATTCGAAGACGCGAAGAGGAACTAAAGAAACGAGAGGAAGAGTTGAAACGGAGGGAGGGTGAGGCTATGCGTCAGGGGGATGAGCGTGAGATGCGTCGGGCAGAGGAAGAGAGGCAGCGAGAGGAAGCAGCTAAGCGACATGCGGAAGAGGTGAAGAAAGAGGAGGAGAGACGAAAACGGCAAGAGGAAGAAAGACGGAGACGGCAGGAGGAGAGACAGAAACGGCAGGAAGAAGAGAGGCGTAAACAGGAGGAGGAAGATATGCGTAATCGGCAGGAGGAAGAAAAGAGGCGGAAAGAGGCGGAAAGACAAGAGGAAGCTAGACGGCAGGAGGAGGAGAAACGTCGACTCGAGGGGGAAAAGCGACGGAAGGAGCAAGAGGAGTTGATGCGTAAGGAACGAGAGAAGAGATGGGGAGAAGATGTTCATTCGCAACAGCAAGGAGGGTATGACAAGCAGCGCGAGGAAATTCAGAAGCGAAAAGCGGGGGAACGCAAGCGGCATGATAGTGGAATCGGCGCCGATAGCAGCTTCGTCTCTTCGTCCCCCACCCCCACACCTACATCGCCACTCTCGCCAACCGCAGGTCGCCCTTCGTCCACGCCTCGGCGTACTGGTTCTATTCCTAACCCAAGTAGTGCTGCTCCTGCTTGGACCACCGCCTCTGGATCCGCTTGGAAAACATCGGCTTCTGCCACGCCTTCTTCCACATCAACCACAAGTTCTGCTCGTAACAGTACCACCTCGGCGACGTCTGCGTCGACTTCTACATCTATACCCACGTCTGCTCCTACACCTACCCCTACACCTACACCCAAAGCCAAACCTGCACCCTCGGGCCCATCGATGTCTGAGAGCGAGTGGGCTCGCAGACAAGCGGAACAGGCCAAGGAACAACAAGAGAGGTTCAGGAGGGAGCAAGAGCAGATGGAAAACGAACGGCAAGCTCGGGAAGCGGCGAGGGGTATGAACGAGAAAGACATGGCTCATTTGTACCAGATGCATGAGGCGACATGGAAGAATCTCAACGCGTTCGAGTTGCTCCGCTGGGAATCGTTTCCTTGGCCAATGCTCAAGAAACCGAGGACGGCTGAAGATATCACGTCCCACGCGATTAGAGTTTACCTTTTTGGCAAATGGTACCCCGAGGATAATAAATCGGACAAGGACCGCGCGAAGGAGCACATTAGGAGATGGCATCCGGACAAGTTTAATGCGAAGTACTTGCCAAAGGTGATAGAGGACGATAGAGAGAGGGTTATGGAGGCTGCGGGGGCTGTTGTGAGGGGACTCAATGACATTCTGACGAGGGCGAATGCCCCAAGTCTATTTTGAACAAGGTGATATGTGGGAGAGTGAGTACACTTCATTTGAGCGCTGCTGCTGAAGCGCTGACTCACTGATCCATTGACACAATTAAAGCAGTTCTTATCTTTTTTTTTTCCTTCTCTTTGAATCAAGCATATACGATACCCAAACAACTACGTTCCAAATTGACAATTGTATTACTGTATTATGGCGCTTTACACGGAGCAACGGATCAGACACATATACATATACATATCCATCATCATCGTCGTCGTCGCCGTGCTGGCAAGATGTGCAGAGTCGGGTGATCGCGGAAAAGTCGCATGTGAGAGGTTGCATTACACAATAATCGTGAAAAGAAGAAAAGGTAAAAGCCAAAAAAAAAAAAAAAAGGTCATTCGTTTCGTCTGGTGTTGGGAGTCATTACATTGCGCCTTCGCTCTTGGAAATTATCCACCTATAACGAAGCGCATATAAGGACACGGGGCCAAACTTTAATAGATGGCGCAACACACCAGGCATGAATCACGCCAGGAATCCAACCTAGAATCCAGAGCAGGATGTTAATCCAGAAATCTATACCGGCATGAGTCCATATTCTACTTTATTACATCCTTTTGACAACCGGCTTACCTGCGCCGATCCCTCGTTCTTTCCGAGTTTAAGAAGTTGAAGGAAAGAGAAAGAGCCCAAGTCAGCCGGCTGGTATACTCTGACTACAAAAGACAGGCGTTTCTGAATGCTCACTGATGAAAACGGTGAGCGGCGGTACAAACCTGAGTCCGTGCATGAGCTCATCGTATATCCGTAGGGCCTGGTAGAGAGACTCACAGTGCCAAGAAATACAGCAGAACATTGGACGCTTTGGATACTACTTCGGCCATTGCAACAGGTAATAGGCAGAGGAGCGGGTAGGGGAAGAAGAGGACGAGGACGAGGGTGAGAGAATATCAAGAAACGCGTTGCAGAGGAAACGTGCGTGAGAAGAGAGGGGAGGGGTGCCCATGCTCGTACATTTTGTATTTCCAATGGATCCCCACAGGGAATTTGATATAGGAATGAAACGTCATTACGGCTGCCCTATACAGCAACTGGCGCCAGCTCTGTCCATTACAATGCTTGAAGAGCTCCAGCATGCCCCAAGAGCAAAGGACATGTACAGAGGACAAACTTGGTCGCACACCCGGCGCACTCCTGAGATTGTGGCTGGCCAACGTTCGTACAGTATTGCGGATAAATCCGGCACCCATTGAAAAAAATACTCGCGCTAAAAGGCAACAGGCATGAGCTAACGGCAACATACGTATTGACCGAATGGAGCAAGCCTAGGAGGTCACAGTGCAGATCTTGCAGTACAGGACTGCATTGTGCTTTCTTCGAATCGAGACTAGGCCAGTAAATGCTCAGATGGTGTTCAAGCCCTTCAACAGTAGACAGCCGAATTGTGACCAACCCGCGGATAAGGTGGGGCAGTTATACCAGGATTCAGCGCTGTCAGCATCAGTTACACACACCCTCCTACCCCACCCCTTCAACAATCGTCTTGGCCGTTCGAACACAGAACATAATCTGCTAGCGTCCGTTGAAGCTGCGCATCAGGCTTTGACCCTGCCTACTAACGTTATATGATTTGACGAGCTTCTAAGTAGCAGTACTGGATACTCTCAAAAATAGATCGATCTGCGACGGCGATTTGAATTAAGTATGGCAACGCGCGCGTATGGTATGCATAGCCGATGTCATCGTTTGACATTCAAACGTACTGTATTAACTGCACCAACGTTTATGATCTATCGCAAGCCAATCGAAGCTTTGGTTTAACACGCAGAGCTTTTGAGGGGCTTCGTAACATGCCAGTGTAGGGTTGCTGCTTTGCAAGTAAATCTTGGCTGTCGGACATCTCTTGGCAAAAGGTTGAGCAGCAAGGTCCCTGAGGGTGGGAGAGAGGGAGGGGGAAGGAGAGGGAGAAGCTGCTGCTTCTTCAAGTCACCGCAAAACAGTCAGATGACGGTGAGGACCCTTGAAGCTTGCCGTGCAAGCTGACGAACCTTTCAATAAATGTGAGGACAATAATAGAAAAGAAAAAAGGAGCTGAGAGAAAAGAATCACCCTACGCTGGTACACGATGCGCCTTTTTTTTTAATTTTCATCTCACTTGTAGCACTAGTCAGCACTTCAGCTTACAAAACTTATCGATATGCTCACTATATATGTATATTGCTGCGAGTTGCCGTGAGCAACCAGCGGATCCGTAGGGCTACGAGAGACGAGGGAAGAAATACCCTGGGGATCTGTCATTTCCCTCCCTCAAGACCTCATGCACATGCATCATGATCAACGACCAGCATCACTTGCAGGACGAGGGATATCGTGATAGTTGTCGATGGTAAGCAGCCCCTGGGTGATAATAATATCATCAACAGCACCGTGCGTACTGCGTATGTGAATAGCAGCGCACCGCACGGCCACCGGTGATTTAGGAGAAGAGCATCTATTAGTATAGCACAGGTTGGCACGCGGCGTAGATAATCTCGCTTATATTACTGTACTTGGTGTTGGACCCTGGGGAAAATTGTGATTTCCAAGATACTATACCTGTGGTGCTCATATGGAACATTGAACATTAAAACCTCGTTGCATTGGGAACAAATTGCACAAGTTTTGTGATCAATTCAATTGATTAAAAGAAGAAAGCACGGAAGCAGAAAGGTACAGTATGAGACACAGTACAAGAACATGTTACGGTACACATGCACCCACCAAATGATGCTCATGGCTCCCCCATTGACCGGGTTAGTGACGCTTGATTCGGAATTTAGTGGGGAGGGTTGTTACTAGGAAGCTGTCAAGTTTAACGCAGGGTAGCTGCGCTGTAAATTGCAACAGCTTTTGACAGTGCGACTGTCAGAAAAAGGACATGTACGCAAAGCTACTGCCAGGGCACAGGGCTTGCTCACTGCTTTTGGGTTTGACTTGTCGCTTACCCGACGGTGGCCCAGCGCACAGTCTGCTATCATCCCAATCATCACTCTCAAACCTCTCACAGCAGGGCAACAAAAGGTTTGTTTTTATTATCGGAAACCCGTCTAATTAACACGAGGCATCAACTCGCAGGGTCTGTGTTACACATCCCCTTCTATTTCCCATCTCGGCTTACCTTTTTTTTTTCTTTCTTTCTCTTCACTTCCTTTTTTTTTTCTCTTTTGGGTCTTTTTCCTCAGCGACGCGACTTGGGACTCTTGTCCACCACCACCATCCGGCCATGTTCACCAATCGCAACCGCCTCTTACAGCAGCAGCGCCAACAGCAAATCGAATTACAGCGTAAACAAGCAAAAACTGATCGAGTCAGAAAGCTCTGGTCCGAGTTTGAGCAATGGCTCAAGCAACCACGCAGCGAAATGGGTCGCGAACGCGACCACCTCCTCAGGCACTCTGGTCCCCTCAACGGTCACACAGTCAGAGCCTCCCGTCGACGATTAGAAGAGACCCATTTCCTGCAGATGAGAGAAGAATGGCAACGTCGCCTCAAGAGCGCAGATCTTGAAGAAAGTGACTGGGAACCCATGACCGACGTAGAAATGAAGGCAGTGGAAGAGGCGCTTGGGGTCGATGACGAGGAAGGCTATATTACTGATCCTTCTCCCTCCCCTCCCCACCAACCCATCCATTCCTCTACCACATCCAACATCTTTGCTCCGGCCGAACATTCTGCCAATAGCAGCGTAACTTCTCTTATTAATGGAAACACTGGCTTCTTCTCATCGCATGCACTGGTTGCTGCACCTCCCCTAACTCCTGCCTCTCGCTCCTCTAGCATGTCATCCACATATGAATGCATTCGACCCGAAGAATTTCACTCGGATGACGAATTGACATCTGATTCAGATTTCTCATCTTTCTCTTCGACCATATCGACCATCGTCAGTTTACCCCGCATTTCGAGTCTCATGCAAGTCACTCACCGTCTCAATTCTCATAGATCTCCGAAGAGGATGAAGCTGTTGGTCCTGTAACAGAGTACATGTTCGCCCAGGCACTCGAGGGCAGCAGTCTCGCCGGAAATCACCCCGACAATCTGGATGACAATGCTCCCTTCCTCTCTCGTTCTTTGCCCACTCGCACGTCCAATATCAATGGCATGGGGGGATTGCCACCTGCGCCACCCAAAAGACCTCCAGATACGATACATGCGCAAGCTCCGGAAGAGAACGTTCACGGCCCAAGCACCCAGCGTCCCAACAACTCAAAGGATAATGCTATGCCAAAATCCATACTCAAGTCCCACATTTCTAAGCCTGCACGCATCCATTATCCCCTCGTTGCTCCTTCCGTATCCGACCTTTCGGATTACGATGACATTGATAACGATGCTGATCCAAAATCCCTTTCGCCCTCAACGGTAGCCCAATTTGAGGCAGCGTTTGAGGCCAGAAGGCTTGAAATTCGCGTCGAGAAAATAAACGAGTTTCACCGACTCGCCTGTGAGGCTGATGTTCAACTCTGCGTCGATATTGCCAATGGTCGTCGCAATCGCACCTTGACACGGCAAGAAGAGAGCAGACTGGTCAACGAACACTATCAACAGACAATCTCATTGCGCGAGAGAATGGAGAAAGAACGTAAGGACCAAGTGAATCGGGAGAAAAAGAGGTTGAGGGAAGAGTTTGGCCGACGAAACGCCAGTTCGAGTTCCCTGTTTGGCAATAAACAGGGCTCTCGCCAGGGTCGGTTTGCTATCGACTCCCAAGAGTCGGACACCGATCCAGAGGATGAACTGCAGAAGAAATTGGAGAAGGTGAAGCAAGAGCAACTTGCCATGCAGGCCAAGTTCAATTCGCAGGAATCTTCAAGACCCCAACCCTCACGCGGACGTGCTGGTACCATCACAGCAGAGACGGCGCCTAATGTTACTCCAAGCCAAACAAATGGTATCGCTGTTAATGGCAAGACGCGAGGTGACTTGAACCCTGCTTCCGTACCAATATCGAATGCCACCCCAGGTAGCGCATGGTCAACTAAGCCTGTCGGTTCCGGAAACAGCAACGGCCGAGGAAACATAATTAAAGACGACGCGATCGGGAAGGCCAAAGCTACTGGCATGTTTGAGACGGCCGAGCACTGGTCTGGACCTGACAATCGAAACGTGAATCTGAGGACTGTCAATGGTGAGGATGAGTATGAAGAGGATAATGGAAGCTTTTGGTCTAGCCTATCGCTGAACGGCAAGAAAAAGGCTCCAGCTCCTCCACCTCAGTCACCATGGAATTCCGCTGGTACCTCGAAATCTTTGCAAAAGCAGAATGCCACTAAGAGCAAGTTGGGAATCGTCACGTCGGCGTGGGATGATAACTTGAATGACAACGAAAGCCAAGACAACGATGTCACTACTACTGTGGGCAGGGAAGATCCTGAGGTCCTGCAACCAGATAAGACGCCCGTCATGCCATCAGCGCCTGCGCCAGTTGTCACGTCAAACAAGAAACAAACGAAGAAGCTCCGCCAAGCAAACAACAAGAAAGGCGCCAATGCAGCTACGCCGACAACAGCGGCTAAGAATGGCAAGACAGACGCACCTACTTCAGTATCTTCGACGCAAAAGGCGCAGCAACAGCAGTCAAAAGCTGTCCCTGTCAGTGTGCCGAACAAATCGCCAATGATTGGGAAAAAACTGCCGGCGGCGGATGCTGAGGACCTTTCTTCCACTCCTCGACCAAGCATATTGAGACGACTTCAGGCCCAGCTGGCCGCTGGCGAGTCGATCGATGATGACGAGGAAGACCTACCGGCGACACCTCGACCGGGTCCTGGCGCCGAGCGTCCCACGGCACAGTCAACTAACCCATGGGCTCGAGCGTCAGGCAAGGGCTTCAGCAGTGCCGCTAACAATTCCTACTTTGGTGAGTTTCCCTTCAGCGGTAGGAGGCAAAGGACCAGGAACGACTGACACAACTCACAGCTGATGATGGCGATGACGATATGGACGCAAGTCCCGGTGCAACGTCCTCAAGAACAACGCTTGACCAGATGAATGGCAGAAGAAATAATGACCCCCCTACCATGCCAGGAGGGGTGGAATACTGGACGCCTATCAGTGGCAAAGACAACAAATCACGAAACCGAAACGGCTCGATCACCGCCGACGTGCGCAAGGCCCCAGCAGTGCCACTGACGGCAGCTTCCACAGCTGCCATCAGAGAGATTGGTATGACCAAGAACAGGACCAAGGGCAAGCAGCCAGCCAACGGGGCTCGGAATACGACCAATGTTTGGGGTAAACGTACGACGGTGGAAGAGGTCCCTGATGATGAAGATGATGGATCGCGTTCAAAATCGGAGACTGAGAGACTGCCCTATGACTCTCGTAGCATCCTTGAACTAAGGACGCCTGCCACCGTTGACCAACCGAAGATATTAGAGCCCAAGCCGAGCAAACCCCGTACCATGTTTGAAAATATCTTTCAATATGGAGAGGATGGCCGTAACCCCATGATGGATGAACTACGTGATGGACTTTCTTGGGACGATGACAAAATATTCGCTGCCGCAATGAAAATGGCGCGGGAGAACGCAGAGATGGAGAAGATGCTCCACGATCACCCTGGTGTGACTGTCAAGAATCCCGCCGTCGAAGGAGCCACCAGAAATGGTGGACTCGCCAACGCAATCGGAGAAGCCAAGCCGGCCGGCAAGTTGAAGCAATTGCGCTGGACGCCAAGTACCTTTGACCTCAATGGTTCGGCGAAGCCTACTAATAAGATGTCGATGCGGAACTACGAAGACGAAGCCTTTTCTCCAGCGGTCACTTCCAATGGGTTCGGTGTTGGATCTTTTGGTGCAACAACCAATGGTACAGCTACTGGATGGCCCACGATCAACGGATTTGTGGCCGTAAATGGCCGTCACCCAGAGAGAGTTGGCAATCCTGACCTGGATCACGATGATGAACTGACACGCACCGCACGCAGCCTATTGGATAACATCCAGATGGGAGTTGGCTCGAAAGTGCGCAACAAACCTGGATTCGGTGCTGTCTAGATTATTTTTTCTTTTCTGTTCATTACCTTATTCACCGCGTTGTACTGCTTTCTCGATACCATGTTGTTTTGCTAATAGTTGCTGTTCAGCGCATATATGTAGACCTTTAGATGACACTGACCAATGCGTGTGGGTCACGCCTATTTTAGACTGGTCTGCATAGACTTTTTCAGGCCAGGGCATCTTTCCCTTGATACCGTTTGTAGTGTATGATGCAATCTAACGCGCATATATGCGCACTTTTTGTCAGTTGAATGAAGGGTAAGATGGAAGTGGTAGACAAACCTGGCAGAGAGCATGAATTCACTGGATATAGTGAATGCATGCGGGGTTACAACGTGTTGTGTGGTCGCTTGAAGCAACCTCAGATAGACTATGATCGGAGAAGAGATTCTGCCCCAATTCCCACCGGCAACACCATATCCGCTCATGATCTTCCATGTCTCCCCACACTACAGATCGCCCACCAGTAGGTCAACGACCATACTCTCTCCTGCTGACAGCCAGCGCCGGCAGAGCGTAGTGGAAAAGTTGACCCTTAGCTAATCTGTTTAGCGTTTTCCGCCCATGAATCACTGGCCACAGGGACGGGACATCGGAACGGGGGCGGCAGAGGTGGGTTTTTGTTACGTTGGTGTTACCCCACAGAATCTGTCAAAATCTCAGAAACGGCTCACTTATGGAAAGCCGGCGAACACATGTTGCCTGTAAAGAAGAGATACACTTCAGCACGTTCAATAAGCAGTATCATCTATCGCTGCAAACCATGCGGATGTTCCTGGGTATAGTCGAATTCACGTACCCAATTCAGAAGTTGGGACAGTTTCAAACCGATTAAACAAATTCATCATGCAACTGTGTAATGGTACGTTTCCATATAGATATAACAGATACGATGAAGTATCACACACGCTACTTGAATACTGTGCTGCATGTTGAGGGTGAGTGGGAATCTGGGATGAATGAATCGGCAATTTATTTCAATGATAGAGCAATGTTCACGAGCAACTTGGCGATATTTTGTGCCTTCTTGATATTTATAACTGCTGTTTCTCTGCAATCATGCAGGGATGGTGAACACACTGAATTTTTGGGGCGAAAGTTATGACCAACGCACCAAGTGAGCTCGCATCGCTGAGCAAAGAACTGTTATGTCGGGCTCCCCTGGATTCAGATGATGTCACATGGTATCAATCAATCAGAGTTGTGGGCTTCGCGCACGGCACTACGCATGAACTTGACCTGGTGTAGCTTTCCATTGGCACCGCGCCAAAAAGCCGCAACAATTTAGATCCTACAGGTATTGCACTATACCAGTCCAACCTGTGCGGATGCATCCTAGACCAATGTTGCATAGAACACAGGGGCAAAATCTCAACCATGGAACAACGGCCTCTGTTCTCGCATTCAATACAGCTCCGATCAACACGAATCTCTTCAATAAGTGCACTATACACATATACCGTATCCAACGCTCGGATCCTTCCACCGGAAAACTCCTGGTAAGAATCATGCCCAAAGCATCCCAGGCTTACCATATATCGGCTAGTGGGCTGAAACAATATCACTATATTCCGGACATTCTTTACATATCGGAGCTCTGACCTTCTCATGACAAGTATCTAGATTACTTCTGTTTGGGTGCAAAGGGCTATAATTAGGTAACGAGTGCAAGTCGTGCCTTGATTAAATTAAATATCCAGGTCATGCCCTATATCATGAGGTCTGCTACTTTCACATTTGGTTGCACGCACCTTCCCGGCACCTATGTTGCATCGGTCCAAAGAGCTTGAAGGTAATCGCGTCCTCGCTGCCTTATCGTTAATTTACAGTCTTCTACAGTCGTGACCGCCGTATGCTCTGCAGTTGCAATCCTGTCGACCCTGATCCGCTTCGTGCTAAGGAGACATCGATTGTGGGCTGATGACGTGCGTGATAATAAGTCCTGACTGACGAACTGGATTGACTTACTTTTTCTTTACCAGGCTTGGGCTTTACTCTCAACGGCAGTGCTCGTCGTACAAGTCATAGCCATATTTACGCGTCCAAGTATGAAAGAATCTATCTAAAATTCTACGCTGAACTCATGGTGAATGCAGGAAAAAGTAGTCTCGGGGTTGCACGATACTATTTACTGGCCTCTGCATTCTATGCCATCATCTGGTACCGAGTCCCTCGGGCGCGCAAAACGTATCTAATGTCAGTTTAGGTCAGCACGCCTATCCCTGCTCTTTTCTATCATCCGCATCGACCCCCACCCAAGAAGACGGAGATGGCTCTACTTTGTTGCTTCTCTCTTCCTTATAATCTGTATCCTCTTGATTGGCCAGTTATATTGGGTGTGCGAGCCCGAGCCTGGTTGGAAGACGTTGAAGATCCCGCAATGTCATCTTAATTTGTCGGTGGCGGTATTTCAGATGACCAGTAGGTTCTATTCTCCCTACGCTAGGACTATCATGCCCATCATGTCGGTTCTAGCGGACATTCTTGCGGACGCGGCCTTGCTCATTACACCTGTACTTCTTTTTCGCATCCTCAGCGACCAATGGTTACGCTATCGACTGATAGCCATCTTCTCCACTTGTATTATCACAACTATCGTCTCGTTGGTGCATGCTTCTTACGTTCTTACCACAAGTGGTGTCAAGGTGGAAATTGTTGGTGTAATTGAGGTGAGTCAACAAACCCGATTAGCCAGTGGTTTACTCGGATAAGAATATGTACTTACCCTGAGTTTCCAGAATTGCACTTCTCTGGTGGTATGCAATATACCTGTCATTGCTTCCGCTGCTCTGCGTTTACGAGATATTTACTCTTCACGGAGAGACCACGTACCGTCGACCACCATCAACTTTCTCCCCGGCGTGGCAGACAGTTCGTTTAACTCGGGAGCAACAGACACTGAAATGGGGATTGCAACTGTTAAAAGTAGGCGGGACATGCTTATAGAAGACGCGCATGAGCTAGATACTGTGCAACATGGGTCAAAAGGAAACACTTGACGCGGTAGTACGATCCTGAAATGGATGAAACTCTCCTCTTTGGCAGGGACGAGGATGAACACGTACGTGTTGCGTGACAGCCTGGGAGAGGGATGCGTTCAACCTGAGTTGACCATGTGTGTTCGGTGGTCCTCTACTTAATCATCGACCCATTCTATCCTATCTGGATTCGATTTGGATGGCCACGTGTCGCATCAGCGGTCGATTAGCGAGGAGCATGTACGTTGGGGAAGGCGGAAAGGTCGTAATAAGTATTTCTATGTCTTTTGCTATGACATAAGAATATAAGTACATGGTTTCTGAAGTGGTTACAGAATCTGATCCACTGATTTCATGGATTCTCAGTGCATGGTAGTGTCCACAACAACTTGACTACTGATGAGTTCACATGTAACGTAGATGAATAGCCTGACAAAAGGATTGAATTGGACTCAATCTTGTCTGATCAGAGTGTTGGCATCAACTCATACGAAAGAGCACGTGACCTGGGGAACCCAAACTCCAATTCGGAGTCCCACTCGGTACGCTGACGGTGTTTCAATGTTAACAGGCTACTGAGTACTGAATCTTCAATATCTCGTTACTCAAAGCGCATTCAAGGCCAGGCCAATATCTCATTCCAATTGTATGGCTTTGCTTCAACACGCATTCCAACCCGCTCCGCCACGCGAACGAGTCCAAGCGGGTGCCCTCATTACCTCAGAGCCCGAGAACTGGCGACCTATTCTTCAAGCCTCCAACCAAGTCGTCCTTTACAATCCCACGTCACACGCACTCTCCGTCGATCATTCAACCAGGTTTTCTCGCCGAAGATGCCATTCATGTCCTTATTGCAAGCAGGCATTGCCAAGGGAGTTTAACTCGGGTTTGGGAGATGAGGACGAGGATGCGGTTTCAGATGTGGATGATCTAGATTCTGACCCAGCTCAGTTTGCGAGGGCATCGAATTATTTTCAGTTGCTTGAGCTATCGAACGAGACGTCGTCGAGACCATCGAGTCCGCCCCCTCCAGAATCTTCTTCCTCGAGAGGGAATGGACGGAGTGCGTTTCCTGCAGAGGCGATGGCAGACGGATATTTCAAGGCCTTTTTCCAAGAAGAGTATAAACTTGGCATGGGAGCCAATGGTTCCGTGTTCCTATGTCAGGTACGTAGCATCATTGATTGATTCGTTAGAATATCAATAGCGGCTTGACATGTACAACAGCATGTATTGGATGGGAACCCTCTTGGTTAGCATCTTGATAATCTGTCACCATGTGTACGGCTTCAATAGAGGCACAACTAACAATGACATTGTTTCAGGTCACTTTGCGGTAAAGAAGATTGCTGTTGGCGAGTCCCACTCGTATTTGTTAATGATACTGCGAGAGGTACGCCTGTTGGAACAAATGCGCCACCCAAATATCATTACCTATCAGTGAGTCGAACGCCGAGTTGGAAAACAAGTACATGATGGTTGTCGACAGTCATGCCTGGCTGGAAAGTTGTCAATTTTCTGCATTTGGGCCCAAGGTACCAACGTTACAGTAAGCGTCTGGAATGTCAATGGATTCCATTGCGTCTCAATTCAGAGCGCATATACTTAGTGTCCTCATGCAATGGGCAGAGGGTGGAAGGTACGATGGTAATTCTTGGTCTGACAGGAACTCTTCGCTAACTACGCTATAAATAAATAACCAGTCTCGACGATTTCATCGATGTACGACTCGGACGACAAACAAAACATATTCACGTCAATCCCCTAGCTCGTTTTTCTGCTCGCGATGCTACTCGCTTTTCTTCTTTTCCTTCCACGCCTACATCAACGAACCCTCCACCTTTTTCCACCACCCGCAAAATTTCAGATGAGGATGAAACCAATCCACCCGATATTCATTCACGTTCAGCTCGAATCAGGGCCTTTCGGGCATTTCAAAAGGCTTCGCCCGCGGAGCGAGAACGAATGCGGAGAGAGGCTCAAGAGGAAAATGGTATACGAGGCTCTAGTTGGAAAGCAGTTCACCTGTTGAGCGCAGAAGAGGTGAAGAGCTTGTTTAAGGATGTAGTGGAAGGACTATCTTTCCTCGTTCGTCTGCGCAATCAATCGTTCTTGATGTGGCTCCTGATTAATATACGTCTAGCACGAGAAGTCGATATTACATCTCGACCTTAAGCCCGGCAATGTGTTGTTGACGTGGGACGAGGGAAAGCTCATGTAGGCATCTTAAAATATGCACGGTTCGTGCTACGATAACCTGCGTCGTATCCAGCCCCAGAGCGATGCTCTCTGATTTCGGAACATCAAGAGATATGATGAATACTTCGCGAATAAGGTCTGGTAATACCGGAACGTACGTACTTGAGCCATCATCCCTCGACTAGCTACTTGCTGATGTCCTCCCTTCAGTTTGGAGTATTCATCACCAGAAACTCTGCCTTCTCCGACAACAGGTTTGCTCCGACAAGTCGGCTCGAAGGCAGACATGTGGTCTCTTGGCATGATATTGCACAAGCTGTTGTTTTTCAGGCTGCCATACCGATATGCAGCAGATGGTGATGCGAATGGTACTCCGTTGAGTGCCCAAAGAGAAAGTGATAAACTTGAGAAATTGGAGAAGGAGGTGCTAAGTTATCCCGGGTACGCTTACATCGTGTATTGTATGCATCATTCTTATGGTGGTTTAGGTTCAAGCCAACGCCGTCGATGGTGACTGCTTTTGAAGCACGTAAACTTCCGCGGTCTTTTTTGATATTATTGGAGAACTTGTTGAACGTCGTGCCCTCCAGTAGGCCCTCTGTAGAGCGGATATCGATGGCCATGAAAGAAGGCAAGGCAAGTTATGAAATTAGCCTATATTTTTTTCCCTCATTCTGACGCTTCTTTATAAATTATTAGTTTAATTCACAGGAGTTTCAGACACGTAGAACCGATGGTATAGGTGGCTCACTTATGATACCAGTTGTCCGGAGGCGATCGAGTCCAGGGGAGTCGAATGAAGTGGTGTCGGGCACAATAGGAAATTCGTCGGTGGATAATGGGCTGATTCAGTCATCACCGGGTTTGATTTCTGGGCAGTCCACGGTGTTGCCGGATGAAGAGTGGCAGAGGCAGAGGAGGGAAGCCGGATCCGGAAGAGAGACGTTTGCTGCGGAAATGATGCACGAGAGGGTGAAGTTGTTGGGCCCTCCCGAAGGTGCTCATGCTGGTTCTTGGTGGAGAGGTGATTGGAGATTGTGGCCAGAGAGATGGAGAGGTGCTGTGAGGGAAAGGTTTAGAATAACGGCTGCGAGGAGGGGTTCGGTAAGGCTGGTTAAGTCGTGTATCCTAGTGGCGAAGGTGGGTCTCACATTTGTAGATTCTGCATGAAACTGAGCCTCGCGAAAAAGGTGCTCACGATTTCTCTTTGCCGGGAGAGTGATGCAAAACCAGGCAGTGCAGTGATTCACCTGGCTGACAGGGCAGCCCTTGGCTGGTATCAGCCACTGATATTGACCTTATTAGTGCTTGCTCTGCTGGATACAATGGTTGATGAATTGTGGGTGTCTGTAGTTCTGGTAGGTGTGCATGTTGGGGTGTTGAAGATGGTATGTAGGACAATTGGACTTGGGTTCGAGTAGAACGACCATTAAATATTGACTGTTAGACATCGAGAAGTTTTAACTGAATGAATTCACGTTTTAGTCATATAATAATAGTCACTCGTTTCTGTTTTATTACACCACACATACAGCACAAAATTTGTATTCTTAATCAGTATACACTGAGAACCATGCACTAATAATTTCCATAGCCAGTTTGGCGATCCATTTGGAGCAGACTCGCATGTTGCCATTGAAGTTTGTGAACCCGCCAACTACCGACTTAGCGACAGAACCTAGACCGTCATGGATGATGCCTACTTTCAGTGTGGCTGAATACCCCAGTCGTTCTTGTGACAGGGCCTTGACGAAGTACGGCTTGTTATACAACTTGACGGTCTCCCAAGATTTTGACGAATGAGATATCTGTGTGTCTGTGCGGATCCATCTAACGCATGCTGAACCACTGCCAACTTGTCCCGCTTCAATTGCTTCTTGAAGTGCACAATGAGAATTCCTTTTGCATTCCAGTGTGCGGGGTTGTTTTCTATAAGGGTTGCACCATCGCTGGACTTCCGTATTGCGTTGCGAACACCATACGCAGTCCTCCCCCAGAGAGCTCGAGAGAGTGCCAGGTGACTGTTTCCTAAGTGATGCCTGTGGGGTGCCAGACCGACTGGAGGCCGGGTCAGACTGACTAGAACCACAATTTCCCCAACACTGCCGTTGGCTGCTGCTTTTCTGCCAACAGACGCTTGAAATTCCTTGCGCTTGGTGCAGCCAGGGATCGTGCGCATGAGACTAGTACCGAAGTGCGCTAAGATACGCGTATTCAGGGTTGTGAGTGTCCGTGGGTGGATGGTAGATTGTGGATATTCGGTGTCTCTGACTGCGATAAGATCAAAAGAAGGTGACATTGTGAAATACAACTGGTCACTTATCTCTGACTGCTCAGGAAGATCCAAACGCCTTCGTTCTCAGAAGTTGCGATGATGAAGTGATATGTCAATGCCGCAGGAATAGAGAGAGGCTAGTAGCCCAGTAGTGGACGAGTATATTCATGTTATCATAAACCAACTCAACCGTGGAGGCTATGAATTTATAGGCGCTGTACACGAGCATACTCCTCCGGGTCAACAACCTGACGGCCGTACACATCTGGCAGTGGTCATTGTCTTGGAGTCAGGATTGTCGGATGAGGAGGAGCTGAGAAGGAAGGAGTTGCAACCTATCGACAAGTCCGTTGCATTTGCCCAACCGCATGTGCTTGACGGCCCGGATGTTTGGCGTCTTTGGGGTTGACACTAGTATGTTGGATTTTTCATACTTTGGGTATACCGGCTTAGTGATAGCGAACAGCAGGGCACACCAAGATCAAGGGAAACAAGTAGGCACACAGAAACCAGGCTGCATTATACCCGCGGCTCCCGTCCATGTAGTTCATCACAGGAAATGACGGGGACATTAGAAATCTCATGCAACGAGTGCTCAAATTCAAATACTAATCAGTGGTGAGTCCAAACTCCCGGTTGATGATATTACAGTAGAGCTTAAACCAAGTTGGTTCAGAAAAGTTTAATTATGCTTTAGCTAAACTTTCGCTGTGCCCGCTACACAGGAAGTAGATATCATGTCCATCGCTCGCCCGGATGGGCCGTTATCGATGAGAATGAGACGTTCCACATTGCGTATAGACAAGTCCTTGTCATGACCAAGTGATAACGTACGAAACTGTTTATTTCAAGACATACATGTCAGATGATGTGGACACTCGTGATTGCGAAGTAAACTTGACATGTACACTGTACATTGTGGGAATGGGCATTCAGTCATAAGAAGATAGATGCGCTCAGAACCAGTTTGCGATCGTTCCCCTACAGAGCGACAAACGAAACACGGTACCAGAGTTTTCGAAGAATATGCTTCCTGGACACAGCGCAAGAGGCGTCTTGGAGACTGGGCGTTACCTTGCTTGGACGACATCAGGCACGACGCCAATCATAAACAAGTGTGGGGTGGAAGCTGCGAATGTCCATGACACAGAGAAGCAAAAGGTGCGGTACGATATTCAGATAGTCTCGCCCACGATATAAAGTCTGTTGCAAACGATCCCCTACAGTGGAATTTGGTCAGAAACAAAAATGACACGTACTATATCGTGGCCGACCCACACGGCCTTCATGCCTCGCCGGGTTCAGAACTAAAAGATGGCAACATCGTTGGATTGTCACCAAGTCCCACCGAGTGGTTGATCGATGAGACAACAGTCGAGGGACAGTACATGTAGGTTCACAAACATCGCATATGTGGTATTGTGTCCTCAAGTTTGTAGCGGGTCGCTTGCAGCAAATCCTTCGTTGCATGCATGCCATGCATCCAACGATGAAAATGATGCTGTAAGCACCCTGCAACCTTCAATGTTCCACATTAAGTTGTTCTTCAGATTGGGCTGACAAGTGATCGCGACAAGGCATATACCTGGGTGCTGTACAAGTTGGATGATTAGGCCATATTGTTAGTTTAATTGACCGATCAGGAGGGAAATTGAACGGCGAAGTTTGATATCCTAAGCTGCACCCGTAGTCTGCATGTGGTCGGTTGAGGTAACTTTAATTTCGGGCATTATGCAGCGTTATTCGACAGGATTTAGGAATCGCTACCGAAAAGGGCCATAAACCGCGGAACTGTGAGAACGAAAGGGAGAGCGGCCGGACGAGCGTAAGGTAGGTGACACATCAAACCAGCACCCTCATGTAAGCCGCTTATGTAATCATGTGACAGGCCAACTTCGGCAGGTCAGAAAAAATTTCGTATAGTTGACTATTCTATTTTAATATTATGATKTCATTGCTTGGCCATTTCCTCCTGTGCTGCCTTGATCATTGCTGCAGGCAGTGTGCGATGCCCATGATACTTTCTGTTAGCCCAGACAGCCTCTGCTCCAGTCAGCCCTTCTGGTATGCATGCATCAGCAAACCCTGGGTTGGGTGGGTAGCAAGCTGTAGCAAGTACCCCCATGGCTGTAGTTAGTGATGTCCCGGCCTGGCCCAAAAGCCGTGAGCCAGGCCAAGCCGGGCCYGCAAGGCCAGGCCAAAGCCAAGCCATGAATGCGGCTTAGAGTGGCTCACGGCCTGGCCTTCATCTTTCCGAAGCCGTGAGCCAGCGGCCTGAGCCACGGCTTGAGTGGCTTGAAAGAGGTGTGCGTG